>JAPYYV010004876.1:0-26366 GCA_030522625.1 Copidosoma aretas
ACACTTTTATTGATTGCGCTACTGAGAAGCTGCAAATTAAACTGTTGGATACACCAATATGCGATCTCCCAGACTAGCTTCGTGTAAAAAATTGTATATTAATAGACCGTTTGAATAGCCGTCAGATTTCTTTTGCTTATAATAAATTTCTCGACAAGCAAGGGCCATTTATACATAAATACAAATCAAGCTTTAGGTAAAAAAGAGCTTGTCTGCTAGAATCGAATTAATCTAAACTTTAGTATAGTAAATCTGCAGTCCCTCAGTAGACTCCTAAGTAAGAGCGCATAACAGGTTATCAGGAGGCTGTATGTGGGAATTACACTCAGAAAAGATTTTATTTATTCTCGTTTTTAGTTCTTCCTATTGTGAAAAGATGCTTCACCAAAGTTTAGAATCTTATTTAGTGGTATTTTGTATCGAAAATATATTACAGGCCTTTAGTGTTGAGAAAAATCAATATGCGATCACCTAGACGAGCTGCGTGTATGATAAGATGTATAATAATCGATCGTTTTCACACCTGTTGGATTTCTTTATTTCGATAAAATCTTTTCGCAAATATAAAAGTCAAGTTTTTGGTAGAATACAGCTATTCTGCAAAAATTGAATTAATCTAATCTTTTTTAAGTATTCTGAGCTCGCCGTTTCTCGGTAGTTTAAATACCAATAGTATCCATCCATTTAACAGAAAATAGTGTGCTCCAACTACATCGGGAGATGGTTGTTTTTATTTCCGCATGTAATCTGTCTACTTTAAAAAGCTTTTCCAATAAAATTACAAATTTTTTGTTTGGTCATCATTTATCATTATAAAAAAAAAAGTACGGGTGCTTATTGTTAAGAGAAGCTTCTATGCTTATAACTGGATGATCTGATAACTTAATACGATGTTTAGATGTCGATTGCATCTAAACCTGTCCAATTCATTTATATACAATGAATTTTTTGGAAAGCATTAGAGTCGTTTCTGTATAAATGTACGTCAAGCATTGGGTTAAAAAAATATTACCAAACTGTGCATTAATTAGTATTCATTATCAAACACAAAGTAGGGGCCATTAGTGTTAAATAAATTATCATGCTTTTACTTTAATGGGCGCATGCGTTCAGCAAGCATACAAATCATTTGTTTCATAAATACAATAGTTATAATCTGACTTTTGTCACGCAATATCGCAGCAAAGCATTGGCAATATTTACAGTAAATTATTGTGTCGCTATATTAAGACAGTATTAAAGTTATAGTATAATGAAACTGTTACAATGCGTCATTTTTACAACTTCACAGGTAAATTAGATTATATGATTTTGCACTGCATCATAATTGCAACTGTCCAAAAATTTACTGATGAAACTCATTTTGGTGCAATATTAAAGCAAAATATTAGCATGTTCTTTGAAATGCACAATGGTATACCAATATTGTGGAATTGTAATGTATTGAAGCAATGTTGTTGCAACGTTCTACGTTACTTGTAATGGACATTATGTACTTGCACATCTCACATCTGAGCCATAGCTGTTTAATAAAGGTCTTCCACGCCGAAAATGGGGGTTAAAAACATGACTATAGCACTTTTAAATGTTTTTTTTATCTAATTGCAGGTTCTTCATAACATCTTGATTAATAGTAAATAGCAACATAATAATTAAAAAATACAATAACATACACAAAAAAAATAGAAAATATATTTTTATAGTTTGATAAAGTTGTTTAAAAAAAAAATTGAATATCAAAACCATATGTTACAAATGCCAATAAACTTAAAAAATCAAATATTTTATAATAACTAAGCAGGCTATTAATTGTTACAATAAACGTGCCTGTTAATTGCAGAATTGATCGTAAAATTTTTTTTAACATGCATGGGATATCATACATTGCCTCTAGTTGAATATTCGTACAATATTTCTGCAATAATCTTAGGTATTTTTTTAAATTTAGGATACACATTAAAAATATTTAGAAAATGCTGCTGATAAATTATGATGTTAGCGACACTAGTATGATGATTTAGCATTCGTATTATAAACTTATCAATACCTGGTTATTACTGACATTTCCCGAATATTGCCACAACTTTACTGGGAATGTTAATAAAATATTACCCTAGTAGATATAGGTAGAAGATTTAATTTTTTAGCATTATTTCTGCAATATTTCAATAATATATCGCCACCATCTCGCAATATGGCACTTAGTTTGTCGAAACTCGATATTCTATGCAATTATGGCCCCACAGCGGTCCCACAGTTAGCTACAAAGTGTGCACCTGATTTTGCAGTATATAAGCCCTATATATAGCGGTTACTAACCACTTTGGTATTTAAAATGGGGGCACTAAGGCAGATCCTTATAATTAGGTTGTAAAAAATATGAAAAAATTTAATTTGTGAAGATTCTATGGATTGCGACGAAACAAAGTAGTAAGACATGTACAGTGATTTTAAGATTTAAAAAAAAACAATAATACAAAATTCAGGTTCTCAGGCATCTATAAAATTAAAGCGCAACGTTAGGAGTGGAGATAGAAATTTACAAAGATGTATGGAAATAAAGATAAATTATTATTTTAAGAAGAAGTACAGAAAAATTATTGCATAGTAGCTAGTCAGAAGTTACCTGTTTTGAAGTAAATATCATGAATTTAATCATAGAACCGCTAATGTACATAACTTTTTAATCCAAAACATATATGTTAATTTTAAAATATATGTTTAATGCCACCATGTAATGTATTAAGAAATTTATTATGTTGTAGCATCTGACAGGCAGTTATTAAAGCAATTTGCCACTAATCATCACTAGAATTGTGACAACCTACTGTGACTAGATGTTACTAGACATTACTAAATTATTTCTCAAAAGACCGCTCAAATGTTATTAAACTTTGATGCAATCAAACAATGTCTCCACTAAATTATTTTGTAACAAATATATCTTATCTTCCACACTTCATAAAAGGTTAATAATTTACGGCTAAAAGACAAAGAGCATAGTAGTATTCGGTTAAAAATTTTGACATATTTTTTTAGTCATAATATGTCGAAAACCAACAATATCTAAAACCCACATTTTCCTGTATTTTAACAGTTAAAGTTTCGTACTTATGGTAATGCATACGTGTGTTGTCGAAAACAAGTTAATATTGCTCGCTTAAGTTTAAAAGACATGCAACGTTTATTCACCTTGATTAAAAAAAATCATTGCCCATCGTTCCAAAGCCATTTCACCTTAGGAAACAATAATGCGAAGTAGAATGCAAAGTGTAACCTATTCGTTTTTTTTATGTTTTACATAATCATCTATATGTGAAACCTTATATGTTACATATTGATGATGCTATACATTGTCAGGTGATCATTTTATAAACTAACGTTTATCAAACAAGTTCTGTCATTTCAATCTGTTAATATATTAAGTGTCTGCTAGAAAAACAAAGTTAATTAAACATTATGTTACATTTTCTAGAATTAGACACGTTATGGTGCAATATAATAGTGTTATACATTTTTATTTATTTGTTGATACTGTAAAATGATACATAATAGAATAATGCTTACATTACCTTTTTGAAAAACCATATTGCAATGTCCAATGTTCATGTTGACTTTGATGTGAAAATGATGAACGCATGATCTTATTATCTAGTTGATTAAATACAGGCGTAGAACTATTTTCAACTGATGTTCCAAGTGTGCTAGACTTGTCATGTAATTCTGCTGTAGTAAGAACATCTGTCGTTATAAAATTTGAATTTTGATTATTTAAATACAATCTTTTTTTCTGATTCTATATTAAATTTACAATTCTACGAAAACAGTAACAAGTATTATGATTGTATACTTGTTTTGGATCATTAGACTTGAACGTGCATCAAAAATTATGTCTAAATCTTGTTAAAAATGTGTATACATGTAGTATATAGTCATTGGCACGTATGAAGAGTGTATTCCAAGGGCTCTATGAATGAGGCAAAAATTATTTAATGTTCATTCGCTTTTAAACTTTTCTTTCCAAATTAATCCATAAGTTTTCATTAAAAATAGGATCTATAAATCTTACCATATCCAAGAGCTTATGTTTTTTATTTAATTCTTATTATATTTTTACCAATCTCTGAACTTCTTAGTTTTATAATTTACACTTTTTCACCGTGACAAGAACTACACTACGAAAATTAATTGACAGAAATTCTCTAGGTTTACTAAAATAGTACTAATCTCTTATTTGTAATAGTGGTCCGTAACATTTGTTGAATGTTTTTGATCTTAAAAAATATTAGGCGTTCATGCTACTAAATAAGAATTAGTAGACAGCTTTTTTTTAATTTATACTATAACCTTTTTCCCATAATACTAAGACAGAAAGAGTTAAAAATAAGAAAAATAAAAATTTTAGGGATAACAATAGTATCAAAATTAACATCGAAACCAACAATAAAACATAATTATTAAATAAATATGGTATATCTGTGCATAAGCACACGAACAGTTGAGAGCTAATGTAGGAGTAAAAATTAAAACTCCAAAATCTTTATTTTGAGCAACGTTTCGTTGGTGTAAAGGCCAACTTATCATGCTCACTTTATTAGAAAAACAGAAAATACAACACATGTAGAGCAATTATAAGAGCCATTCAATATAACTCCATTATATATATCTTTGGATATTAATATTTTATAGTATCTTTACTCACAACAGTACTGTTACGAAGATCGCAGAAGACTGACGTAGTTGCATTAAAAAACACAGCAGTAAGGTATATAAATGGTAAAAGTTATCAGATTAAATTACGCACAAACGGATAATACATCTATGTGTAGTTATCGTAACTCACACAAGTTACTGGGTTACGATAACCACATAAAAATGTATAATCCGTTCGTGCGTATTTCGATCTAATAACTATAACCGTTGATATACCTTACCACTTAGTTTTCGAATGCAGCAACGTCAGTCTGCTGCAATCTTCGTAACAGTACTATTATGTGTATAGATACTATAAAATATTAATATCCAAAGACATTTATAATGTAGCTATATCGTATGGCTCTAATAATTATTATTAGACTTGTTCGTTATCGTTATGACTGGTATCATATTCATAGTATAGTTATTTGTATAGATATCAAAAATGTAGTGGCAATATTAAGCCGTTATGATTGTTCTACATATCGTGTTGTATTTTCTGTTTTCCTAATAAAGTTAGCCTGATAAGGTTGGCGATTAGACCAACGAAAGGTTGCTTTAAATACAGATTTTGGAGTTCTAATTTCTACTCCTATATTCGCTCATCGACGACCGTGTGCTAATGCATGGACATAACATATTCACATGGAATGGAAAGAGCGGAACGTACCGTTTAAATACCACATATGAATACTTATTTAGTTGTATAATCTATAAGAGCTGATGTAACTTCTTGTCGTAACTTATGAAATCATACGTCATTATTTAGTGACCTCTGCTTTTAGAACATAATGCATGTGAAAAGCTATTTTTTAAATTTGACTAAAGCGTTTTTTTAAGAATTTTTATATAATTTTCAAATAAAAACCTTTTTAGTCATTAAAATTATATTATTTATCGTTATTCGTCAATCGTCAGAAAAATAAGGTAAATATAAATTTATATTTTATGAAACTCAAATTTTATATGGGCCAACTTGCGTCATAGTGCTACTGTAGTGCTGGTCCATACTAAAGTTGGAAGCAGATCAAAATTCTACGTAGTGTATGTACATTGGACAGACACATATACAATAACTGTACAAAAAGCGTTTAAAGCTGTAATTAGAAAACGAATAATCAGATCCTAACGTTATAAAGCTTTAATCATTAGATTTTAAGAAAAATATTTCATAAGTCCGGTAGTGTTAGAAAGCGAGCATCTGTTTTAAAACTACATCAATAAATGCTTATGGACCAGTTTATAAATATGTATGTGAAAAGTGTAAATACAAAGGCTAACCGACGATCCATTTAGACTAAGCTTTTAATTGGCCAGACAAAGTAAAAATAAGCTAAACCAGCCTGTATTTAAATTAATGGTAAAAGATAAAAAAAAATTTTGATCAAAAGCGAAATCTAGATAAATACGCTTGCACTTTGTTCTACTATCATTATAGCTGGATACTAAATAGTAGCAAGCAATTTTAATGATCTAATAAGTTGATAAAAGTCCAATTAAATACTTTCGGAGGGTAAGTCATATTGATCGACTAAAAGGGCTATTCCTTTAATAATTACACCTAAGCTCAAGCATACAAAATCATTTGTGAATAAAGTCATATCTAATAAAGCAAGATACGTTTTTAATACGATTGAAAAAGCATACAAAATTGTTGTCATCACGTAATGCTTCGAACTTAATTTTAGTATCAAACTTAAGCTAAGTACTTTTAAAAACATACCCATTTATTAAGATCGAATGATCGTATAACTTTTGGAGATCAAGTAAAACTCAAGCCGATAAAAATGAAGGCAAGTTAGATGCATATTATCCTCAAGCAAAAGGTAGCTAAGAAATATTAAGGCACTGTAGATACGCGTTTTTAAATTGAAAAGGGTTTGATGTAAGCCATCATCACCACTAAACTGATCAATATCATAGTCATCATCTTCATCATAATAATAATCATCATCATCATCTTTAATCTCATTGTCAAAAACATCATTATTATCAACATCATTATTTTTGTCATAAATACTGTTATTACTATCATTATCATTACCATTAACATAATCATCACTATCATCATCACGATCGTCATGTTCATTGTCATCATCATCATCATCATCATCATCATCATCATCATCATCATCATCATCATCATCATCATCATCATCATTATCATCACCATCATCATCATCATCATCACATCATTATACTATCATCATCATCATTATCATGATCTTTATCATCAACATCATCATCGTCAGCATCGGCATCATCGTCATAACTATTATCATAATGATCATTATTAACGACCTCATAATTATTAATGTCATCGTCCTTAGCATTATTTTTATCATTATTATCATCATCATCACTATCATGAATACCATCATCACCATCATCATCATAAACATCATGATTAACATCATCATCACTATTGTTATCATTCCTATTATCATCAATTTTATCGGCATCATTATTATTATGATTATGTTGCTTACTAACATCATTGTCATTATCTTTAATATTAGTACCGTTATCATGATGAACATTATCATTAGCATTTGATTATCTCCTTTATTATCATTACTATTATCATTGTCATGATCATTCGTATCATCATCATCTTTATCATCACCATCATCATCATTATCGTCATCATCATCAACATGATCATCATCATCAATAATATCATAATTAGCATCATCATTAAAATAATTCTTATCATCATCGTCTTAACCCTTACCATTATCACTCTGATTATCATCATCATTCTTATCATCACCACTATCAGCATCATGATCATTATCAACGTCGTCAATGCCATTATCATCATTGTCACTATTATCATCATTATCATTATCATTTTTATCATTATCATCATCATTATGATAATTGTCATCATCATCATGATCAACATCATCATCACTATCATTAGAAGCTTTATGATCATCGTCAATATCATCGAAATCATTATTATAGTCCATACCATATTCATTATCATTATCATAATCATTTCTATTAACAGTATTTTGATTATAGCCGTCATAATCAAAAATATCATCATCGAAATAGTTTTTCTTATTTTTATTATCATTATCATGATCTTTATTATCAACATCATCCGCATAATTATCATTATCATCATTATTATGACTATTATTATTATTTTTACTGTGATTATCCTTTTATTTACTTTCATAATTATCCTTATTTGCTTGAGTACTATCACCATTAACATTATGAACATTACTATAAACATTATTATGATTCTTATCATCTCTATCACCATCATTATCATTGTAATTTTTATTTCTACCATCATTATCATTCTCATCCTCATCTTTATTGACATCATCAGCATCATCATGATTACCACCATCTTTATCTACATCATCATAATCATTCTAATGTACATCATTATTATTATCAATGATCCTATCGTTACCATTCTGCTTATTATCATTACCATGGTCATCATCACCATCAAAATAATCATCATCATGGTCATGATCATCATTCTCACGACCATTATTATTATTGATATCATCATTACTATCGTGACTCGCACTACTGTTATCATCATTATCCCCATGATCATGATCATCAAAATCATCATTGTCATCACTGTTATCATCATCATCTTAATCATTATCAAAATCATCATTATTGTCATTAAGATCATCATCATTATGTCAATTGTTATCATCATCATCATCATTTTCATCATTATTATTATCATTGCTATTATCTTTAATACAATCATATTCTTAACAAATATATTGCGCATCTTTATCATCATAATTATTGGCATCATAATCATCGTTATCGTCACCAATAATATCGCTATCAGTATTGTCCCTTAAACCATTATAACAATCGTCATCATCTTCATGGTCCTAATCATAGTCATCAATACAATCATGATCATCATCAGCGTTATATTTATCATTTTAACGTTCGTCTTTATCATAAGCATAGTCATCATGATTTCTAATATCATCATTGTCATTACCACATGATCATAGTCATGAACTTTGTATGCACCATCATTGTCCTTACCATTTTTACCATCTTCACAAGCATCATTACTATAATCTTTATTATCCTCATCATTATTAGTAATATCATTATTATCCTCATTATCATCATCGTCATCATCATTATCAATAGTCTTATCGTCATCATCATCATTGACATAATCATCGTCAGAATCAGCATCATTGACATCATTAGCGTTAGCATCACTATCCTAATAAAGATCACCATCATCATCACAAATTTTGTAGATGTTATCATCACTGATCTAATGATTATTATCATTTTTTAAATATTGACACTATGATAATTGCCATCATTATCATTTATATCATCTTAAACAACATCATCATCATTATTATTATCATTGTCGCCATGATAATTAGTATTATCCTTATCATCATAATCGTCATCATCCTTATCAATATCATCTTAAACCTTATTATCATCTTTATTATCATGAATATTATGAATTTTTTTTGTTTAATATTGTCATCATCATTATTATTATTTTTATCATAATCATCACGATCATTATCAGTATTATCACCATCATCATTATTGTCATTATTATCTTGATAATAATCATTAACTTCTTTATATTCATTCTTGACATAGCCATAATCTTTATTATGATCATTAGAGGCATCGTTTTCATTATGATTATCATAACTCTAAACTTAATCATCATAATCAGTATCATATTCGTCATCATAAAATGATTATCATCATCATCTTCATCATCATAATTATAATCAACATCATCATTGTAATCATCATCATTATTATCATCAGGATTACTATCATCATCATCATCATCATCATCATTATCATTATTATCGTCATCATCAACATCCCTTTTTTATTCATCATTATCATCACAATCGTCTTCATCATTATTATCATGATAAATATTATCATTAAAACCATTATCATAACAATTATCCTCATCATTATGAAGTTTATCATCATTGGAATTAAGATCACTATCCGTATCGTCATCGTCCAAACAACAATCATTATCATTACTATCATCATCATTATAATCATTTTTTTTATCACGATCACTATCATCATCATTTATATCATTAACATCATCATTGTCATCATCATCTTCATCATTATTGTCATCATTTTAGTTATAATTCTTATGATTATCTTTATCATTATCAGCGTCATTACTATCATCATCATTTTGATTATCATTTTCCTCATAAACATCATTATTATCAGCATCTTTATTATCATCAGTATCATTACCTTTTAATCATCTTTAGCAGTATTACCATGATCAATATCTTTATTAATATGGACATGATAATCATCACCATTATCATTACAATCATCATCATTATCATGATGATATTTATAATCGACATTATCGTCATCAGCATCAGCGATATCGTCATTATTACAGTCATTATCATCATTATCATCGTATTAATTTCTGTAATCGTAACCATCATCGCCATTACTATCATCACAACCTTTAGCATCACAATTATCATTACCATCATCATGTTTTCCATCAACGTTATGATCCTTATCATTATCATTTACATCATTATTATCAAATTCTTCATATTACATCATAATACATTATCTTTAACATTATCCTTCTCATCATTATTATTAGCCTTATCAACATTATCGTCATTTACACTATTATCGGTATCATTGTCAGCACTTTTATCACTAATAAGGCTATCATTATTGCTATCACTATAATCATCAACATCTTAATCATCACCATCTTTTTTATTGTCATCATCATCATCATCATGATCAGCATTCTCCTTATCATTAATATCATGATCATCATCAACGTTATCTTCATAATCATCATTATTGTCTCAATCATACATTATCGGCATATTTATCTTAACTATCATCGTTATAATCATTATCAACAACAAAAACTTTATCATTAATATCATTATTATTATAATCTTTATCATTTACATCTTGATCATCATCATCGACTTTATCATGAAAAGCATCATTATAATTATCATCATCACTATCCTTATCATCATCATCATCATCATTATTATAATAAATAAATTCATCATTATCATTATCATCATCATCATCATCGTTATCTTTCTTATCATCATAATCATGGTCATTATTATCATTTTTGTCACTAAGACTAACTTCATCATATGATCATTCCCAACATTAGCCTCATAAATATCATCATTGTCGTCACCATTATCGGTATCATCTCAATCATTACGATTATCATTAATATAATGATCATTATCATCCTTAGCATCATTATTGTAGTCAACATACTAACTATCATCATCGATATTACGAAAATCATAATGTCCTGATAATAATTCATCATCGTAATTTTTATCATTTTCATCATTATCAACAGCATTATCATCAATATCTTAATCATCATCATTATCATTACTATTATTATCTTTATTATCGTCTTTATCATCAATATTATAATTATTATCATCATCATTATTATCATAATCATCATCATTTTTATAATTATTGTCATAATTATCGTAGCCCTTATTATTATTATCATTATTATCTTGATCATCATTTTTATCATCAACATTAACATCGCCTGTATCATAGTTATTATAATCATCATCATTCTTATAATGATCATTATAATTATTATGATTTTTGTCTGTGTCATCATTATTAAGTTCATCATCATCAACATCATCAGCATCATTCTCGGCATTACTCTTATTATCATCATCTATATTATCATGATTCTGATCATCATAATTTTTTAGTATTATAATCATCATCATCATAACCATCGTTGACATCAAAGTCATCATTATAATTATCATCATAACCATCATAATTGTTATTTTTATCAATATAATCATAATCGTTATTGTCATTATCATAATCATTTCGATCATTATCATTATAGTATTCATACTCATCATCATTACTATTATCGTCCTTGATGTAATCATGAACATTATAAGCATTATCATCATTTTTATCATCGTCATTATCGTCATGGTCATGGTCATCCTTATGTTAATCATTATCATTATCATTTTTATCTTTATGATCATCATCATCATCATCATCAATATCATCATGGTAATTATGTTTATTATCAGTATCATTATCATCATCATCGTCATCATTATCAGCAGCATCATTTTCATCACCATCATTATCATCGTTATGATCATGCTTGACATCGTCATCATTATCATCATTACTAACATTTTTATTATAATTATTATTGATATTATCATAATTATAACCATCATCATCATCTAAACACAATTTTACCATGACTATTATTATCGTAAACACTACTATTATTTTTATCATCATGATGATCATCATCAGTATCCTCCTAATTAATAACACTATGGCCATCATAGCATTATTATAACGATAGTCATTATCGTTAATATTATTATTATCATCTGTATCATTATCATCGTTTTCATCATCATTATTATCATATTTCTATCTATAATCATTATCATCAATATCATTCTTGTCATGATTATGAATACTGTTGCTGTCATCATTATTATTATCCTTAATATAATCATCTCTGTTATCATCATCATGTGAACTGTAATTACTTGTATCATCTCCATCTTTAATATGTTTAACTACACCTTTATCATTACTATTATAGTCGTCACCATAATTAGGATCATGACCATTATTATTATCATCATAAGTATAATTACTATTATGATTATTATCAATTGTTATATTATTATCTTTATTATTGTCAAAAATACTGATTTTTATCATCTATACTATTGTTTTCATTAAAACAATCAGCATCATCTTCATCGATGTTATTATCAAAGTTATCATTATTGTTATCATTATCGATACTGTTATCATCATTATCACCATTATTAGCATTATCATCTCTATCACCATCATCATCATCGACGTCATCATCATTATAATTATCATCATCATCATCATAGTTATGACTTTTGTCATTAACATCATCACCATCATCATTCTTATCATCGTTGTAATCTTCATAATTGTCCTTACATTATCATCTCATCATCATCTCTATCGCTAACACTCTCTTTACCGTCATCATCGTTATCGAATACATCATCATTATCATCGTCATCTTAGTTATTATTATTATCGTCAAAGACAGAAACAATATCATCATTATTATTGTCATCATTATTATTATCATTCTTTTAATTGTTATTACCATTATAATCATCATAATCATCTTTATTATCATCATAATCATCATCAGCTATATCATCAACATTAGCATTAGCATTATTATTACGATGATGATCATTATGGTCATCATTATTACTATCATTTTCATAATCTGTTTAATATTATCGTCATCGACATCATCATTATTATCATCATCTTCATCAACAGTAACACTATCATTATCATAATCATCATCGTCATCAAATCTATCAGCATTAATATCTTTGTTAACACTATTATTATTATGTTATTAATATTAATAATAATTATCATCGTTATCATCAACACTATCATCATCATTACTATCATCATTGTTATCGTCGCTAATTGCATCAGCATTTTTATTATCATCATTATCACTATCATTATCATCAGCATTTTGATCATTGCCATGACTATTATTATCATAATCATTATTATTATAATTATGATTACTATCATTATCATCATCATCGTCAACATGATTATCATAATTATCATCATTATCAACACTTTTTGCTTCACCATCATCTGCATCTTTATGTTCATCATCTTTATCCTAATCATTATAATTATGATCATTATCCAAATCACCATCATCATTATTATTATTATCATGATCTTTTTTGAGTTTACGATTATCATTATAATCGGTAGTACTGTTATAGAGTCTATCATTATTCGCGGAGTATGTATCATACATATAGTCATTACCAGTATTATTAACTTTATTATCTTAACAGAATTAGAAAATAATTTAGTAGCACCTTTCGGACTCTGATTGCGTTAGCTGCTGTTTAATAACCTATACATCCTAACAGTACACGCCTTACTCTTAGCAATAATATGAGAAATACCTACTAGCTTTTACTTTATACGACCCTAAGAATGAAGTAGATGAACAGTACATACAAATTGGCTCTGTACACTAAGGGGCTACTATATGGAAAAAAAAATTTCATCCTATATTTATAAGCATACTTTATTATTGTTTAAATATATCTCTCTACGGCTCAGAGAGTAGTATATTCTTTTACAATGACTCTGACCCACCCAGAATTGATCACAAAGATTTTGAAAATAGCTTTTCGCGACTATTGCTTCATACGGGTAATTTTACGTGTCAATAAACAAAGTTAGACATATAAAATAAATATATTTATTTGTGTTAATATTGATTACCAGAATGTATATGGTGTACTTTCTTGTTAGAGAGTTTTTTGTACAATTCAGGAATCGGTCTTAATGCTCTTGCACACAGCATAACAGGATATATTTTTGGTATTCGTTGGCTGTTGTTAAACTATGTAATTCTTGCAATAATTTACTAGCTTTTTTAGATGTGCTACCTACCACCTCCAGAAAATACTTTTATTCTAGTCTATATGAAAACTGCATAGTATTACTATCATAAAACACTTTCCTGAGGATGATACTCCGAATTTTCAACCAAAAAAGCACATATTAGCTTCTTGCAGATACAAATTTATCTAATGTTTTTAATAGAATATAGGTAATGTTATCAGGTTATAAATATTTTGAATATTGTATTCACCTATGAAGCATTTTATTTCACATAGCATACAAAGTGAAGCCGCATATTTCTGACGTTGGTGAAGTGTACCTTCTTGCAAAGCAGAACTTACTATACATCTTTATAATACATCTTATTTCAGATTTGGTTTCACTATCGACAGAATCATCGAATAGGGATCACAAGGCTGTATTTTCAAATAAATCCCACGAACGGTGACAAAACTGCTTTGAAGCTACTCTGGAAACTGATTAGTCAACTTTTTTGTACCTTTCTGTTCTTCTTACAACGCATAAATCTTCATAAGCTTTCTGAGCAGCCGAACTGCTTCTAAGGCAGGGCTTTACATAAGCTGATGCAATAAAGAAGCATGTCTCTTGCAATGCTTGTATGTAAATGACACAAATTCTAAATTGTGATCTTAATATATTTTTGTATGAGTAAATGGCCAAGGCATTCACCTTGCCAGATGCTTTGCGCCAGGAGGTCTAAGTTTTAAGCTCTTTTATTATCTTTACCTAAAAATATACCAGAAAATGTGATTTGTTCCTCATCTTCTTCTTACACTATAAATTTTTTTAGTTCATACTTATAATATACTCTTAGTTACTTAAGATCTGCTTTAATAAAATACTCTTTTGCGAATTAAATACCCGGTTATGCATTTAAAGAATAAATGTTTGTCAAAATTAAATTGATGTTTTTAACAGCGGAATATCAGGGATAAAAGTAACCTGATGGATTTTGACTGTAATCCTAAATTTTAGAACTCATTTCGTAAGTGTCAGGAAAGTAAGGAAAAAATAGCAGCTTTTCCACTTACTTTTTATCGGAAAGCCTAAACGCTCTATTTGAGTGACCTGTATTAGGTAGTGTACCCTCAGACAGATTATTTATTTGCACCTGATCATTGTGGTTTGGATCATATGTCTCATTAAAAATAGCTATAGCTTGGTTTTTACTGGTAGAAGTGCCCAGTTTTGGCACAGCAAGTAGTATATTCCAGTTGGGAAATAAAATAAAAAAAGACCATTTTTTTCCTTAGGACTCCTAACTTTTAAGCCTGGCAACAATGTGGCAACCCAGTAAATAGTGAGTACGTCAGGCACAGCGTCTTGCAAATCCAATTGTATGCCTCGTGCTTTATACTTCCTAATCTGTACTAAAATTGGCTAAATTGACAACTTGAATGTTAAGAATTTTTTAATCAAATATACTTAGAGTCCAACTAATGCCTGAAAAAAATTAGCAAAATTGTTAATTCTTAGCTTGCATATGTCTAATGCTGCAGCTGATAAAGGTATCAAAATATTCATTTCGGCTCTTTATACACTTGACGGTAAGTTATTTGATCTCTGTTATACAAACGTTTTTAACCTTTTATTTGAACCGACAGAGTAGTAAAGTTGGTTATGGAAACGGTAGTAGCTTGTGTGATATTTAAAATTTCGATGCAGCATCTAAGAAAATTTATTCAAATTTTTTCTTTTCCAGTAATTTTCTTTGCTTGGCCCTTGTCTGTTTTTAGATAATTTTTTATTTGCACCTTCTAAGCAGCCTGTACGCCTGGTCTCTCTTTGTTTCTGTAGGATAATTATGAATGCCTCTGTTGTCATTCTTTCATGGGCATCGGCGTATTGGCGTGAGCGATATTAAATGAGTTTCCTAAGTCTGAATTAAATTTTTCTTTGCGATTTTTGTGGACATCTTGAGTTGACTTACAATTTTTTCAGATTGCCTTAAACGTAACAAGGATTAAAAATTTTGATACACAGTTATACAGTCATTTTGTAGGTATCTCAGCTTTTTATACATAAAATGTACTCTTGAGACACTTCGGTATTTATTCCGTAGGTACTCTAGCCTTTCACTAAAATATAATCTCCTCACCTGTAACAAGTTTTGCTAATTTATTCAAAAATAATTGTACATCATGAATGATAAAAAGATATACTGAAAGAACTTGTCAATAGACGGTACTTCTACCCGTTACTCGGCCATTTACTTATCCCACTAAAAGATACTATTCTTTTTACTTTGCAATTACACTGTTATCTTTGAAAATTAAATAAATACCTCATAATTAGTTGATAAATCGCATAAAAATGAGACACTGCATACACACGTTGCTTGTCTCGCATAAAAAACTTCACCAACAATTGGTACGGCTCAGCTACCTATTGAGTACACATTTACTTTGAATACACAGCCAGAAGTTGCAATTCAATATGAATGAGATAACAAATAAACAGCTAATTGACGAATTGAAAATATTAATGATATACTTACTAGAATGATTCAAAGTCAAAGAAAAAATATATACATTATGTACATTGTATACAAACGATTTTCGAATAGCGTGTACAAACATGTTTCGAATATAGTCCGCACGGGTTGTAAAGCTTAAAATACATTGAAATTTTGTATTTCAGTTGCGTAAAGTAAAATAAATAATAGTGCATACTATATGGCTTGATTACACAAAATTCTACAAAAAGTAAACAAATCAATCCTACATAGATTATAGCATAATTCGTTTTATTGCTGTTTACACATCTAAATACATACTTTCAACATGAATGATGGATTAATAATTATTATGACTAATAGATGGAATATTTTTATAGATTTAGATAAGTGTATTTTTAAAATAACTGGATGCGAAGACCCTTTTAAAAGCATAATTTATGTTATTCATTCAAATAATAAAATTGTAGGTTGTCTACGTAAATGGTAGTGTAGAAGGATTGAGTCAGAAGTTGTGCGGGTGGGCTCCGTAAGTGGTAGTTCTGGCGACTAAGTGCGAGGAGAGTGCGTGAGGAGTAGTACAACCAAGTTATGTTGATACACAACAAACACACATTTTTTTAGCAATTGTTAGTCCGAGCAGGGATAGTACAAGGGTCCGTACAAGGTAGTGCAGGAGAGAGAGTAAGTTTTTTAAGGCTGCGCAGGGCTATCAATAATAAAAAAATATGGTTTTTTTTATGAATACACGGACATAGCAATCGAATTTTCATTGTGAAGGGTAGGTGCTGGTGAACCACAAACTGATAAAAATCTCCTAAAAAAAGCAAAAATTAAATTAATCTACCCGTTATTTGCAGGGAGCTTCGTTGGGGCTGTAGGGGGTTTGGAAGGGCCCACGAAATGTTGCTGTTCATACTATATATCTTTCTTTGGTACTTAGTTTTTTTGGGAGAGATTTTAAACCTACCCCTGCACCCCTTATAGTCATCACAAAGTCCCTTTTAAAATACGAAACAATTCTTTGTATTTCTGTGTCATTTATCTTGGTCAATATTGCTTCATTCTTTCTTTTCAGCCCATCCTTAGCCACCCCTGCCCATCCTAAGATAGCCGAAATCACTCGAGAGAAACCAACAACCTAATAACCCCGACAAATCTTTAATATTGTCAGACACTGTCATGAACAACCGATTACAGCCGCAGCCACTTTACCTCTTGTTTATTACCAGAGATCACCCGGTAACGGTGAGAGTCAACTGAACTAAGTCAATAACCGAATAGCTCCGTTAACCCTCTAACACAGTCGAACACTGCTAAAAACTACAGATTGCAGCCTCAAATTGGCATAACCGTTCTTTATTTCCATAGATCACTTAAAAAAATTATTGACCCAGTAACTTTTATAACCCACTAACGTTATCGAACATTATCAAAAAGGACTTAATGCAGCTAAAGCCATTTCTTTACAGCCCCATGGGATCTTGTGTGCGGCCCGCACGACTTATTCGGAAAATAAATAGATGCACTACGTGTATTTGATTTGAATCGTCTATTTTTGATTCTGATAATTGATCTTAAATGTAGAACTCTGATGATGAGTTATACAATATGCAAGTCTATATTTAAAGTGCGAATTTACTTTGCTCTTCTTTTCCTGAAATTATATATTTATTCATGATTGCCTTACCACCTTTAGCTAACTGTAAAATCATAAATAAGGTTTTACTGCAATTTTATCAATCGTCTGACGAATTTATAAATAAAATAAAGTTGAACAAGTAACATTCAATGACTACCCTACAGGTAATAGGGCATTTTCGATAGATTTTTTAACAGTATTATAAATTTATATGGACCACTATACTTCCAGTCTCTTGCTACAGTATTCAACAGTCTTCAACTTGCGAAAAAAAGGAAAAATTTGTGGCCTTTCCTGTATTTAAAAATGTTCCAGCCCCCCCCCCCCCCCCTCCGCAAACGAAAAAAATTATATGAAAAATTATTAAGCTTTAATGTAAAATACCTCCCTTACAGCACTTATCCTTTTATGATACTGGGAATGATAACACCATTTGCTCCTAGATTTCCTGGAACCCTCCCCCCCTCCTCTCAGCCCTTTCTTTCAGTTTTCAGAAACAGTAAAAGAATAAGGAGTTGAATGTAATATCTTAACAGTCAGACTGCCATCAGAGTAAGAAAAAAACCATATTTTTGTACTACATCGTTTAATTGAAGAAAAAAAAAAGTATGGGGCAGTAAATTATACGCTGTGGTTGAAGACTCCAAAACAGCATTCAAAAACATTAATAGTGAAATGTTCTGAAATAAATAAAAGAGAAAAGAAACGGTTATCAAAACAAAAAATGCTTAAAAAAATCCATAGATCAACAAAATGATAGGAAATACGAGCTAGGAACTATCAAATTTTGTTAAAACATTAAAAAGAATAAGGAGACGGTCACCATGGAGCATTTATTGTGGATATAGACGATAATTTGATATAGAATGATACATAATTATTTACAGTAGAAAACATAAAAATCTTCTGTTATAAGTTTGCTGATGACGTTGTATTAGGCACAGAGCATTCGGAACACACAAAACAAGAGCTAAAAGACTTAGAATAAAGACGATACGAAAAATACACTAAATGTAATCATGAGGCAAACAAAAATCCTAATATTTAAAAATGCAGAAGGCATAGAAAAATATCTGTATAAAGTAAATAAGGAGAAATGGAAAACGTAAACGAGTAGACAAAGTATTTTTTGAATGTTTCAGAAAAATTATTACCACGCGATTAAGCTGATCAAGACGGACAAGACAGCTTTGTACCAAATATAATCCGATGTGTAGATTTTGAGATATTGTCGACTGACAATTTCAGAACAACTTGTATAGATCAAGGAATGTTTTTCTACACAAAAAAAAGCTTTCCATGTAACGGTGGAAAAACGACGAGTGGAATGCAAAAAGTAATTAATACAGTTCAAGGCTCAAAGAAAAGGGCTGAAGTATGAAGTTTACATCTAAGTTTATTTTTCATGAATTATAGATAAAATAAACTAGCCCATGAAGATCAAAGACTTGCGTAGAATTGAAGAAAAAAAGATGTAGAAAAGTAAAAGGTAGATTTAAAATATAATGTTCAATTTAAATGCAGAGATACAAGATTATATATGTGAAATACAGGCAAGAGGTTTAGGCACTGATTTACGGCTTAGAAGGTAGAAAATAAATCAGGTAGTAAACTGTAAATTAATAAGATAAAGTTATGACTAAATGCAAACATTAGTATATACATGGAAAAAAAAGGTGGAAATAGTTAGCCTAGAAATAGACGAAAGAAAAAGGGCAGATATTTCCTCTTTGCATAATAAAAAAATGGACAAGAGCAGGTAGCTGCACGTATTATTTTTAGAAAAATTAAGAGGCATAATCAATGAAAGTCCAACAAAATTGGCAAAAAAAGTTAAAGTAGTATATGAAAAAGTAGATAATGGGGAAATGATAGGACTTAGAAAAAGAGCAACCAAGGAAAATACACTTATTAAAAACAAAGAGAGTAATACAAGTGAAAAAAGAGTTTTGTTAGTCATGAAATACAGCAAATTTAAAAAAAAGTCACTATCTTAAATTAAATAAAATAAAAAAATCAATAAAAATTGAAGAGAAAAAAGTAGCAAAAAGAGAACATACGAGAATGTTTAAGAAAACTATTATTTAGACAGAGACATGAGAGTCTAAAAACCACGAATGTCGAAGTGTTTCAAGTTATAGACGTTTTGATCCACAGTAAAAAAAAACATAGAGAACATACTGCTATGTAAGAAGGAAAAAAAATGCACTATGTATAATAATATCAGTAAGAAATGTGGGATCAAAGGATATCAGAGAGACAAGAAAAGAGGATATGATTAATTAGGATGTAAGAGATATTTTTATAGAGTAATAAAGGAACAGCAAAGCTAACATTAAAAGTAAAATGATATGTTATGCGTTATAAATCTAAATAATATGTTAATGTGAAAATACAGTCCATCATTTTTCCATGCTAACATACGAAGAAAAGTGATGATAAACGTAGTTAAATAAATTACATATTACATTCTATTTTAAATACAACTAGAATTAATTAAAGTTGATATCAATATGAATAGCAAATTTTTATTACTCTTAAATGTAAAACAATGTTAGAATCTTTATCAGAAATGAGGAAATAGTTAAATAAAAATGTTTACTTCTACATATAAACATAGAATTTAGAAGATGTATCTTATTATTAAAAATTTATAATTTATTTTAAAATTTTTATAAATCCACCAAACATGCCTGTATATGTTTCTAGAGTAAGCACGACTTTATGAATATTATTTACACATAAATATGTGCGAATATTAACCTAAAGTGCCGATTAAAGTCGTTTATCAGTATTAAATAAGTTAAAACTATTTGCTTAATCTGTGCTCTTATTTTATCTACTTACTATATTTCCTCGCTCTCCAAGCGATTTTGTTGATAATCATTTTAATCATCTATGTTTCCACGCATATATGTATTAAAAATAAGTTTATGTATTTCATACCAAGACATAGAAATAAAAATATTCAATTTCGGGGTTAGCAAGCACAGCGTCCAGGGGGCAGAGTGTTGTTTTAACAATATACACATATATATGTACTAGTGGGGCTTAATCCTCTGCGCGCTCCGCGCACAAACCCCCCTGCTTACGTTCTATATATTATTGTAATTTTTTTTTTTATTCTGTTTTTACATTTATTTTCATCATACCTTATATCAAACCTATTATTGAATATTGTTTTTATAACTATCTTTTTTTTAATTTTTATGTTGCTTTTAAAATATTATTATCATCATCAAAATTGTGTTCATTATACAAATAAAAAGAATTTTGCAGACAATACAATGGATAGTTATTTAAAAAATAAGAGAAAATATATTACCGCTTAGTTTAAATCTAATTAGACGAATAATCTTGCAAAATTTTTAAAGTACATAAATATACTAGAAAACTAAATTATTTGCGAAAAATAAAATATGTAGGAAAGAAGGAAAAAAAACATTAAAAACAATACCATTGAAACAATATAGATTCTTTCTCCAAAAAAAATTAAACGCTTTTTTTTTTAAATGATAATAAATAAGGTGAAAGAAGTGACATCATTTAAAGACTTAATAGCATAGAATAGGATTTGTTATAAATAATTAAAAACACTGCTATTGCTATGGGATTCATGAAATATTATACCTAAATGAAAGATATGTTAAAAGAAGAAGCTATTGTCATGTTGCTTTATCAATTAAGACAATTTTTAGTATGGTTTCAACTTTAAAAAAATAATTTTGGTGAAAATATTTGGAATAAATTTCACAGAATATTCTTTCCGGATTAAGAGACTCTGGACCTTCCCACATTGATTGAGTTTTTACTCTAACAGAAAAGTTTTGTTAATCCTTTTATTTACCTGCACCTAAAGAAATTTTTTTTTACAAAAAATCAGATAACTTTAATGAAATTGCTTTTAGTAAAAAAAATGTTTAATTCATAACATGATTAATATAAATATGTTTTAAAATTATTTGTATAAGAGACCTTAAATCTCATTTATTACTTGTCCAGAAATATACGAAAAAACTTTCTTACAAAAATCAATTATTGATCACTTAACATTTATATTTCTAAGTTTTTATTTATTTTTAAAATAATGTATCGTTATACATTCTTACAAAAAGACTGATATGCTATGTCTTCCACGGTTGTTATTATTTTGTCAAAATAAAAAACTTGATTCACTAAACAAATGTATATCATGTCGTAAACTTCTAGGTATTGTTAAAAATATTTATAAAATGATATAAATAATAACAACAAAAATGTTTAGCTCACCTGTCTATATGCATCATAGGCGTTTTGAGAAACATAGATACAAATTATATAAGATATACATTAAGATAAATGTAAACAAATAAGTGATGAAAAGATAACTTAAGTTTAGATTTAGAAAGAAGGGGTAAAAAAATTCTATCTTTTCAAAATTATAGAGTAATAAAGTAAATAATGCAAGGATAAATGTACAGAAAAACAAGCCGAATTTTCAGGGGGGGGGGGGGGGGCCAGGGGGTGGGGGCCGACGAGGTGGATTTGCGGCCAAGGTAAGTCAGTCAAAAAAATCAAAGAGCAAATAGTGTTATAGACCAAAAAAGATTACAAAAAGGTGGGAGCTAGAAATACGTTGTTATACATCATAGCTCAACTGTTTTTTCTATAATTTTTTTTCGATTGCGTGGTGGGGGGATTGTTTAAATTACTTAAGAGAAATTCTGACGATTTCTTGTTTTTAATTGCTTCCAAATATTGTTTTATGTTATGTAAGTATTTTGGAACAGAAGAGTACGATTGCATTTTAAGTAAATAATAAACTTACTGCCGTTATCAGTATTATTTTAAGATTTTATGAAATAAAAAAAAATGCTGTCAAGCAAAATATTGTATACAAATATTTTAACCCTCTAAATTATAAACAAATAAAAAAAAAATATTTTTTGACCAATAGTCTGGTCGCTAATGACAAAAAATCACGACGATCTTTTTTTTTCTGTTTTAATAACTATTCTTGGAATACAATTATGATGCTTGAAATTCATAAAAATATAGTCTTCGGTTTGTACAAGTAGCAGACAAAAACCTAACTTGATTCGATAGATAGTTTAGAAACAATGAAATTTTCAACTAAAAAAAATTTTTAAATGTAATTTGTTATAATCATTTTTTAAAGGATTGTGCATTACCGTATTTGATTGAAAATATAAAAATAGTCTAGCATATTAATATTCAATCGTACAATATATGATCTTATTGTATTAAGTAATATATCAAATAAAAATAATTTTAAGCTTGATTGCTTATTTAATATCTCTTAAGTTTATTGCAATAACATAATAGTTTTACTTGCGATGCAATGCCTAATTTTTTTTTCAAATTAAAAGAAAAAGTTAGTTTTTAACCAATAGTAGTAAAGATATCTCTTTTATGGAAAAAGGACTGTGACTTTGTTTGTTAGAATTAAGACCTCACATTGATTCATTTTATGGTTAAAGAGCTATATTTTCGGAGGAGTAATTTTATAACTTATCATGGCTCTTCGTATTGTTGCTACGACATAATATAACACAACTCTCTCCCATACTGTATTCAAAGTTGATCAGTGAGCGGGACATCTACTGCGGAATATTAATAATCGTAATAGTAACGATATCGGTATGCGCTTTTGCTTGCAAGGTCCAGAAATTTTTTTTTTTCCTATACCCCTTTTTCCCCACTAAACTAATGTGTTACCTAAATAATTAAATTATATTAGACAAGAGAGTGCTTAAATAGTTTATTTATATCTGATGTCTTTCTTACAGTTATACAGAGATTTCTATTTGATACTACGAAAAAAAAAAATATCGAAAAAAATATAGAAATTACACTATGTATTACAAATGTATAACATACATGGATAACTCTCTTAATGTCCAAATCGTTTAGTCTATTAGAAATGTAAGTAAATGAATTGATTGGATTTTATCCCCCTTCAAAAATTTTAATGAAAGTAAATTTTTAACTTCTAAAAAAATCCTTTTCTTACTTGAGTTGAACTCCCGACCTCATGCATACTAGCTGTGTATTGTATCAATATTACCAAGAGCTACCTCTCCGAGGTAGCTACTTATCACTTTCTTTTATATTACGGTATGCAGCATACGTTCAATTTAAATATTGATTTACTGTCTTTTCATCAATTAGATCAATTTTTTCTTCAAACAGATTAATAAACCATCCAACAATTATTTTATTAAGTTTTTAAAAAATTTGGAAAACAATATGAGTAGCAGATTATCTTTATAATAGTGAGTGTTTTACAGAAATATTTTTGTTATATTGTTTATTTGTTCTTATTTAATAAATTAATATTTTTCTAATCTATTAGTAAACTTTTTTTTTAATTTTTTTCAGCAAATTTTTCGCATTACATTTTTTTTTTTTTTTTTTTTTTTTTTTTTTTTTTTTTGTTTTTTTTTTTTTTTTAAATTTATTTTTTTTATTTTTTTTTTTTTTTCCTTTTAATTACATTCTTTTGTTACCTATGAATAACATACTTTTGAGTTTTGTTGAACCTATTTACAGCTATTATTATTCGATCAAATATTAAACAGTAATACTAGATATTATCTATTATAATTTCACACAAGATAAGTTCTTTATTTAGTAAATATTATTATATTTTTAGAAACAATAATAAATCACGAAATATTCTCATTCCAATATTATTTACACCACCTTTGTTACATTGCAATGGGGTTTTTATAGGGCTCTAGAGAGCAGTGGTATAAACTAGTTACTATGTAACAACAAATGTCTCATCAAAAATTTGGAGCTTACTTGCCCTAAAATCTGATAACTTTTCTACCCTGTCAAAAGCATATTGTCTATTTACATTAAAATTTAAAGTATTATACGCCTTTACGGTAAGTATAAAAAAATGTATTGCTAATCATATTTGGAATCCAAAAAACATTGTTTTCGGTTAGAAGATCTTAGCCCATAACTATTCAGATATAGTTTGCTGGACTTTAGCACAATTCTGGTTTGAAAACACCTGGTTTTTTGGCACGATGAGCACAAATCGTTTTCTCTGCCTCATTTCTGTAATAGGGTGTTACTATTGCATGTACTACATTTTAAAATCCAATGTTATATTTTATTTCTATTTTTAATTACTAAATAAAAGATTAAATGATAAACATTATAAGCAGATAAGTCTATTTGGTGATTTGGATGTAGGTTCGTCAGTTAGAATATATTTTAATTTTGTATTTGGCTCTAGCTGACATAATATTTTCATCATCTATTATATAATTTGTATCACTTACAGTCCAGTTGTATTGTTTTGCGTTTGTCTATGTGCCAAATAAGTGGTACTGGCAAGATAAAAAATGCCATTTGGCTGTAAAGGAGCAGCTTTATCTGCAATAGACTGCTTTAAGCAGTTTACGACGATGTCAGAGGGCTTCTATAAAAAGGTTTCATCTGTAATCGGAATAATTTGCCTGTTTTCGACTGTGGTTGGTGATATTTTGTCTTTTGGGTGACTACAGCCATCTTCGGGGGATCAATAAAAAGAAGCATCAGGTAAAATATTTTATGTTCTCGACGGGGCGTTCGACAAAACCTGAGAAGATTCTGAGTTTTTGGAGGGGGGTGGGGGCAAGGGTAGTATGAAGGGCAGAGGAAGGCAATCCAATAGAAAAAAAAATTATTTTTACTGTGAATTCACGGAGAAAACGATTTATTTTTGAGACAGGGGCGGTGAGGGGAAAAAGAGGGGGCACAAACAAATGATGACCATACAAAACACGAAAGATACAACAAAATTTTCCATGAATTGAGAGGGGTTAAGGTAGGCTGAAAATATTTTATCCTTATACACATATATATTTGTATATATATCTTACTATATATATATAGTTGTAAGGACTCTAATTTCCATAGCCCCCCCCCCCCCCCCCCCCCCCCCCCCCCCCCCCCCCCCCCCCCCCCCCCCCCCCCCCCCCCCCCCCCCCCCCCCCCCCCTCCCCCCCCCCCCCCCAC
>JAPYYV010004877.1:0-18832 GCA_030522625.1 Copidosoma aretas
ATTTTTCCTACTTCGGGCGTTTTTGAGAGGCTGGTGCGCCCTCGGTAGGAAAAACAGTGTCCGCCACTCAAGTGCGATCCAACCAGGGCTACGTTGCGGTCCCTCGGGCCGCAAAATCGCCCTGGAGACGATCGCATTTTTGTGACGAAAACTACTATTACTGCCCCCCTAGCCCAAAAGGCAATGGCTCGGCTTCGCCTCGGGTGACAATATACATGCGATCTGGGACATTCTTTACTTACGCGCCCTTGGTGTGTAAATAGCTATTCCACGCTAAGTGAATTCTAAAATATTTTACCTGTAAATATACGGTCAGAGAATTAATACACGTAACCGAAAATTCCAAATCTTTTCGAAAATGAGTCATTATATCTGACTGGAACTCTAATCTTTTTGATTGAAAGTAAAAATGATGTTTCTGCGCGCAAGTTTATACCTACGAGTATGTACGAGTATACCCAGCGTCATGCATGTATATAGGTACAGACTACCGCGCACAAACATTATTTTTACTTTTTAAAAAACGAGGTCTCAAACAAAAAAACAAGAGAATATCTATCTGGGACATTCCTGTGTACGTATTAAAGTATATTTAAAAATTTTTTCCTCATAAATAAGTTGATATTTTTGTACAGTTTTTGACTGCTGAAAATTGCTAATTTCACGTTTTTTTAATTTTCAAGAATTTTTTTCTTAACATCTATGAACTTTAGAGAAAAAAGTATAATAATATTTTTTGTTAGTTACGAACTAAATAATATGAAAAAATTGTTTTTTATAAAATTGTTTGAACAAAATTTGTTTAAACAATACGTGATCACATTTCGGACTGGCAACATGCATTTTTATGTACAGTGGAACTCTCTGAACAAGATGGTGAGAAAAAATTGAGCTAGAATAATTTTTCCCGGTCAATGTCTGATTGGCCCCGGTCTAGTAGGGGAACTACCCCGCTGGTTAACCGATTTTTGGCCTATGGATTCCTTACTTTACCTTTGAACTACTTCATAAAATAGTTGATGTGCAAGATTCACCTTTCGCTAATTCATGAGAATACTTCGTATTTATACTTCGGTTCCTAATCAAATGTTTATAAACTTTAAATTCTTTTATTTTCGATCGAAATTTATGGTAATTTACCGTCATCGTGGATAATTGTGACCATTAAATTCGTAACCAGCGACCTCAAAAACTCCCATGTATTAATTATCAGACAATTTGAGGACGTTATATATTATTACGAAGCAGCAGGCGATATACCTTAATCGAAAGAACACCCAAATAGAATATTATTATTAGCTACAAATTATCATAAATAATCCCACTTTAGGTGTTAATTGTCATCACTTAAAGTCATATTATAATGTAGTGTGAATTTAAACGTTTTAAAAACGTTCCTTTAACGGTTAAAATCTCTTAACAAAAACATTTTTATGTTGAAAAAAAGTTTTGAAAGCATTTTTAGAATTTCGTAAGCTATAAATAAATGGAAAAGGAATATATTAATTTGGTGTTTCGAATATTGTCTTTAAGCTGATCAAACATTTTTGTTCTCATTTTTCTACAAAAGATAGTTGTATGTGATCTACAGAGAGATAGTGATGGGTCACGTGATGAATCCTCGTTATTTGTTTTGTGATTGGCTGAGACTTGTCAAGCGCGGGTAAATTTGACGACGAGATTATGAAAAATTGAATAAAAAGTAATATAAATGAAAAAAATTAAAGCTTTATGTCGCGAAGTATCTTAGCTAATAATTTGATTTTCCTTAAAAAATCATGGAAATGAAAATGACTTGATGGCGACGTTAAGCCCGCGGGAGTGGAGCCCCCTCGTGAAAATAAAAAAAATTTCATAAATTTTACAACCCCTCGAACGTAAATATATTTTTTCTCACTGAGTTTCATAAATTGGTTGTGCCTTCAGTGCCAAACCGCATCATCACCTATCCTTGATCTATGTTTTGTCTATAATGAAATAAAATTACTTCGTGTCCAGGTGATTACTATTAAACGAATCGCTACTGAATTTTTTTTTTTTTTTTTTTTTTTCCTCATCACCTTATCTACCAACTCCATCATCTTTTTTCCACAGTAAAATTTCTTTCCTCCAGTATAAAGAGCAAAAATCAACCAACGCAATCATCGTTTTTCCACAGTAAAATGTAGTTCATCCAGTATAAAGAGCAAAAACATGAGCTTTAATTAAATTGATTAAATTGAAAGCCGACTGAACGAAAAATGAACGAATAAAATCTCTGCACGTAGCCCCAGACAAGTAAATATACATTCAGACTCGCTCAACCCCATAGATATACGCATGCTCATTTGTATGCAATCGAAATCCGATATCGAAACTCAGCTCGCGCTCTTGGCCCCTCCCGATTTTCATTCAATACCACCGCTTACGAAACAACATCGATGCATCATATATTTATTATGTTACCGCAACTGCATATGCACACGTACAATTTGTATGAACCCTCGCGATCACCAGTCGCCACTTATAACCAAGAGAAAAGTACACAATATCCACGCAGACCCATCGGAGACTGCACGAACTACGTATTGCCATTGTTGCCAACAGCAATACACACACACACACGCGCGCGAAATACTATCTCTTTGAAGCTAATCTGTGGCTCCAAGCTCGTCTTTCTCCCCTTTCCAGCTTTCCTATCCCTCTAATATTTGCTCTTGCGCAGAGGCAATGAAGTGCCAGTGGTCCATAACATGAAAGGGGTACAGAGGTCGCGCGATATTAACAAGCGATGAGGGCACGAGTGAAGGGATATTAGCTACTCTCCCTCTGCATGCGCATATCTCTGTATCCGCGTCCATTGTCTCCGACGCGAGCTCCTGAGGCTCTTTTCCAAGGGAGGGGGGGGGGGGGGGGGGGGGGGGGGGGGAAAGGGGGGGTGTTTTGGACGTGGGACAATGAAGTTGTACAGTCAACAGTGTGGATGCAAATATTATCATCTACTTGTAGCCCGGTGACTGAATCCTATATATATATTCTTTTGAACATTGTCAAATGTATGTCAAGTGATAATTTGTTAGACGTTGATTAAAAAAGGCATAAAACAGGCATTATAAATAAACGTGAAGTAGGCCTTGGCAGCTCTCTATTTGCTTAACTAGCTATAGAGATCTACGAATCGTAGTACAGAATATAGTGTACTTGCGAAAGAGATTTTTTTTCCTTGATATGTTACCAAATATTTACAATTCTCAAGAATCTTTAGATGGGTTATATTATGTATAATTTTTCACGTTGCCCAAGGAAATATTTTAGCTTACGAATATAATCTAATTTGATTTATTTAACTGCGGTTCTTATTAGGCTTATTTGACACATTGAGGATTATAATATATATAGAGTCTAGATGGTATCCTTTGTCGACTCTTAGGTATTTGTAATGGAATTGAAGATAAGTTACACACGGGAAGTTGGAGGTAACTTTGTTTTCAGATCAATGCGCATTTCGAGGCATACGTTTTAATCCTACGGGAATCGAGGATGCCTGAAGCCAAGGTGTAATACAGTGCTTTAGGGCAAACTTGTTTGTTTTTGGTTTTAAAGTAAGGGTGTTTTAACCTTGTTTCGAACTTTTCGACAAACTGTGGTCGTACGCATTGATCCATCTATTGCCATTCAAATACTTACTGCTTGCACATCGTCAATGTACAATATATGTATATTTTAATCGCATCGAAAATGCGACAGATGCCTCCCGACTAAGATTGTCTCACAGCAGAAGCACCGTCTCGCCCAATCGGTTATCATTCCGCGCACGCGCGCACACAGTGTAAGCATAATATACTTTGTATACGTGCCTATCGTTAATATGCAGCCGTGGAAAAATGAGCGTTTCGGTGTGCTGCTCTGCATGTATAATTTCAGAGCGCTGAATGCAGGATTGGCCTTTTGTTGAGAGCGAATTTTATTATCGGCACTGCAGAGGCAACGCGTGTTTTTCTGCTTTTCACAATGTAATTTGCTCGTGGATGCGCAATTTAATGAGATTGCCACCATTGTTGGGTTCATACTTTATTTTCAGCTTGATTTTTTAGTGTCTTTGTTTCTCGAGGATATGATTAATCTAACTGGGGCATTATGCATTGTTTTATCTCTCGCGCATCGCTTTCATTCACGCGTCCCTTTTGACTCGTGGTTTTTTCGTAATTCAAGCGTGTTTTATTAATGCTTCAATTATTGCTATTTTTCCAATAATAAAAAAATAAATAATATGACTCGCTATTTACAGGAGCGTTATTCATAAAATTTATAATTTTAAAAATTTCATCTCTGTTACTTTTTTAATTTGTCGGCTAAAAAAATTAAATCGACCTTTGCTTTTTAATTTGTGGTTAAAATTTTTTAATTTTTCACAAAAAATATCATAATTAAATAACATAATAATTAAACGTAATTACATTTTTTTTAATGATTGTAATATCAAGTTAAATAAATTGAATAACATGATAATTGGATACTGTGGAAACCTAGGTGAGAACGTACGTCTAAAAATTGTTCCATCACTAATAAAAATAGTAAGTAATTAAATTTTGACCAACTGATCTTTGAATTTTCATGAATATACAATAATATTCGTAGTTGATGGTAAAAGGATGAAACTGTATGTTTCAACGAAACTTTTAAAGTACACTAATTGAAGATACATCTTATCCATATTAATAACGATCATACTGTGCGTTCACGAGTAGGTCTTCTCGTCGAAACTTTTCGTAACATACAAGAGCTCGTTCGTATAGAGCTTTATTTCCTCCCCGATAATGGTACTCCGCCAGAGTGCGTGAAAAACTTCGTAGAGGTGCTGTGCAACGGTAAACTTGCTCGAGCCAAAGTTTGTTGCTGTTGAAAGTTGGGCGGTCGGACGTTGGCGTGAAATTTATTGTATCTCGCTCCGGACGCTGAAATTTGTGAAACTTATTAAACTTCATCTGGATCTGAAAGGCAGCGCAATTATTAAAGTCATTCATTGAGCGACAGTCGACACTATGTAAGGTTTTAATTTTAAAATGTAGACAGGAAATGTCATTCATTCGTTCATTCAAACGTGAACAGATTTTCAGTTGTATTACAAAAAATGTATCGATACTGTCGACAAAACCCACACGAACAATTTTTTGTATCCCCGAAACGCTTGGAAGGCCCCCCAAAAAGTGCAAAACAACTCCGCCGAGACGGAAGAAAAGTAATTAATAAACCGAACAGACGATCGGGTAATTAGCTCGAGGGGGCGCACGTCGGATGAAGAAATTAAATTTCATCGAGCGGCCTCATTATATACACTAACCCTCCGCCCCCTGCACGAGAAATGAAGAAGGAAAAGTAAAGAGTGAAACGCACTCGGGGCGCACACGCGAGAGAGAGCGCAAGTTAATCATCGAAAATAATCAATGAGCTCTGCCTCGCCGGTCCGACACGCCCACTGGAATATATCCCCTTCCCGCCTTTTTACGAGCTCGAAAAACCTTGTAATTAAATCTGGCTTGCGAGCGATTTGAACGGCAAAAGAAAAAAAGCACAGCAGCAACCGCCCGTTGATCGTAATTGCAGATCCACGTCGATATCTCAATAAGGGAGGCCGGGAAAAAAATCGTCCCACGCGCCGCGGTGTATACAAAGGCGATTGGGTTGCGCAATCAGGATATACTTATACTTTGCGTAAAAAAGCAAAGTTCGGTGGCTCACAGGGCGATATGATATACCGTATAACAGGCTGGGCGGATTTTTGTTTCTTCTCAAGATAATCATCTCCTCGGCGGCCCCTCCCGACAAATCAGCTACTTAGTGCGGCGCACGCGGTGTTTTCTCGTTGCGCAATGACGGCGTGGAAAAACGGAGACTATCGTCTCACTCTTATACTTACTCTCGCTGGTATGAGTTGAGCGTGTGAGAGTTTGCTCCTTTTTTTGGTTGTGTATAGGTTATGTATTATGTCCCATTGTAGCGGTAATTTCAGATAAGTCTAATGTGCCAGAGGATAAGAACATTGTGGGGATGGAGTCAAACTCGAGTATTTTTCTTTTGATACAGTAATATAATGTTTAATATCTCTATACTTTCGTGACTAGGAGCATGAGTTTTTTCAAGAGGTTATGTATCCGTGATATATATCTAATGGAAGTTTAATTTATTTGTGTTACCCGGCGTTGAGTAGGTACTCTTTCATTCTTCATTTTTTCAATATACATTACTAATTATACAATAGACCCAATTCACACGCTATTGATATTACATCAACAGCGCGACAATTATCATCATTGTCGGTATTACTTTTCTGACGATTTATTCTTCTCTCATTTTTTTCATCATTTATAGGAATGTCACACAACGACATCATGAAGTAAAAATGAGTTTCTCTTCCATGTGCACATAAATTTTTATTTAAACTTTTATGGGTCAAGCTGACCTAAAAAATTGTACTTTCCCTTGTAATGGTGAATATTGATTATTATTGTTAGTTATGATACCATAAGTAAACGATGAAATATTATAGTTAGAAAAATTCTTTTATTTCAAGAGTACACATATGTTCAAATTTTTAATCAATGTCTAACACGATTTTTTACTACACTGTTTTGTAAGACCGACTAATGTAGATTTTATTGTAGTAAATTCTTTTAATGACCCTGCATGAATATCATTTTGATACCATAAGGCAGTGTTTAAAAAGTCGAAATATAGCGAACAAAAACGTTTCGGTCACATGACAATCACTTTTTTATAAAATGAAGAGAAAATTGAAAAGAGAAAAAAAATAATACGGGGATCGCCTCATAAAAATATGCAAAACTTTGCCAAAATCACATTTAACACGACGTCCCCTACAATTGGACCATCTTAAGACCGACACCCGAAATTTGGTCCTTCAATCACGTTGATTGCCTCAAATTTTCCATCCCCGCTAACGCCCTCTTTCCCACCCCACCTCTTCACGCGTCTTCAACAAATTACGCTCGCAAAGATAAGTACGTATACATATACATACATACGCATGCATACGTGCCCATCGCACAAAAGGCCGGCCAAGGCGATGCCTCCGAGCGCCAGAGGGTGAGGAGGGCGAAGCCGCGGCCCAAGATCCTTTTAATTAATTGCCACCGAGAGCCGCGCGCGCGTGTGTCTCTCTCGTGCGCTCCGGAGCTACCGCGCTAGTCCATTACGCGCGGCCGCGAATCCAATTATCCGCGGCTTTAATATAACGGTCGACCCTTTTACTCCGAGATCGGACTAGAGAAAAACTGAGGCGGGTTTTTTTTCGCGAGCCACGTCGGTACATACACATTCTTTTTTTGTCTGCTGGGCGGATTCTTGTCTCTTTTTTTTTTCGTTCGGCGCGTTGAAGAGAGGTTGCGAAGGGGAGGTTCGATTGTCAGGACGCGGGATTGAATTCGTTCGACGGATACTTGATTATTTTTTTCGGTCCCTGATTTTGAATAGTTTTTTTTGCAACGTCACGATACTCGTTTCGCCAAAAGAAACCAAGATGTTGCAAAAAAATTAACCGTGGGATGTACAATTAGCCGTGATTCGGTAAAAATTGTGGATACACAACGAAAAAGGAGGGCACCTTTCACGTCCGTCCTGATAAACATCATCTCGTCGCCTTATGTGCGATTAGTAGCAGGTTCAAGCGTGATAAATTAACCTCGGCGTAGTCGATTAATGAACTCTGATGTTGCCCGCTCAAACAAACGTGCGTAAGCCCTCCCCGTTATGCTATCAAAAAGACAATTATGCTAATATACTGTGCAGACTCAATGTTTCAACAACATTGAGCATAAGTTGTTTTCGATAACTTTTTTACATTAAAATAATGTAATCAAGTTTCATGACTTTTTAAAAATCTCGAAAGTGTCCACAGGTTTTCGTTACTAAATATGAGGAAAGAGTTTAATTAGATGTTAAGATCGAAATGACAACACTTCAGAAGTTGTCTTTCATCCAAACATCAGATTAACTCATCACTTGATTACAAATCGATATCACGTGAATAATTACGTCATTTATCACATGATTTTTGCAACTCATGTGATAATTTATGTGATTTATGTCATCACGGGTTTTTCAGTGATATCACGTGATAAATCACATGATATTGCTTGTGATCGGGAATTAACATGCAAATCATCGTGCCTGGAATCCACAAGAGATTTTTAGCGAGAAAAAGCAGTGCGTACTTTTAACGTTGTCAAAAATTCTCACACCAGCTTTATTACAACCTTTTTACAAACGTTATAGAGTTTTAAAATGTTTCGTACTATCAGGGGTAGTGCATCGTAATTTCGGGCTAAAGAAGTATACTTTCATCCTGATTAAAGCGTTGGTGAAGAAACAAAATAGTTCAAATACAAATCTAGCTTATAGCATTAAATTATTTACCTTGCAGTGACGAAAAACACCGAAAAAAGAAATTCGTGGATGTGTATAATTTGCACTTACAGCTCGTACGAACAACGCTAATACGATTAGCTGTATAAATATAGGTACAGCAGTGCCGCGCAGACTGGTCCGGCTCAGCGGCGCGTAAGCCGGTGTCATGTATTTGTCACGCCCCCGTTTGTTGTGTGTATACAGTGTCTCGTCAGCCGGAATATTCTATTCTATCGATCATCGATCAACGAGCTCGAGCTCCCTGTTCCGCGATAATTGACCACCAAGCAAATTATCGTCGGGTGAGAATGATGGAGTGGAAAACAATAAGTCACGAACGCATCGGGTCTTCATCGATCTTGCCCGCGTGAGCTACGGCTGACAAGTTGCTCTCGAGCGAGCGGGTATAGTCGTTCGTCAATCCGCTCACGCTCGGCAGACTGTAGAAGTCTTACGTATATCCTACATTTACTCGGCGAGTTTTGATTCTTGTATAGAGCTTATGGAGGTACGTGCGATAAGACGCGTGAATTCTGAAGGAGAAAGTCTTCAAGGGAGTCCAAACCCTTTATGCTGCGGCTGTACAAGAATAGATTAGGAGATATAGGGAGAGAAAAGCCGAGATAAGAAGCGAAACGTGGAGGAAAAAGTAATGAAGCGCACTGTTGGCTCATGGTATTTTCTTCCCTGTTTTTTCCATTTGTAAGGAAACCCTGTGTCTGTGTGTGGACATCTACATGGTAGGAAAACAAGCCATTGGATGTCTGCAGGCGAAAAGAAAAAGTTGGAACTACAGAGTAAAAAAGCGTAGATGATATAATAGGCAACTGTTTTTCATAAATTTTAATCTGTATTGTATAACTTGCAATTTTTGATAATCAGTTCAGTTAACAAAAATATATTTGTGTGAGTTTTCATTTCAAACAATTAGTTATTAAATTATAGTATCAAACGAGGTATTAAAAGGCATCCCATTGTTCAAAAAATTTATCTTTTTTGTTTTTAAATAGTTAGTTTGGCAAAAGAAATAATGTTTCCGTAATATGTATTGCAACGACTAACTTGTCGTCATGTTATCATATCGACTAACTACTCTGTTTAACGTGCTACAATATCGCTTTCCCCTTTAGAAAACCCGTGAAAATTTTTATTTTTGGCGCATCTTGCTTAACCTTCGAGATATGAGATTTTTTCAGTTTTTGTCATGTGCGCATTATAATTATTACTATTGTTGTAGATTTTCTAATTCATCGAGCATCTTATTAAAAACGAAAAAATGTATCGCAACTGAACATATAAGATTATGAACACATCTGCTTCAATCGACTCTGTTATTATGTTGTCGTTATTACGTTGTTGATAAGTGATGTATGTATTATTAATGTAAATCACGAAAATACGAAGGATGCCTTTTTTACTATAATATAGAGTATTACATAATTGAAACATATGCCTAATTTCATTAGAATGCTTATCAAAGTTATGTACTAATACATACCGTATATTTAGGATAATTCCGAGGATAACAACAATTCTAAGATTTAAAAAGTGTTCCATAAATTCGTATGCTTGTACTTACTTAGTTACCGTAAATTTTCGTACTCTACTACTCTACTAGTATAATTATGTATGCATATGTACGTTATGTCATAATAATTTTCGTTCTGTAAAAGGTGTTTCCTTTCACATGATTGTGGCTGTCTTGTATTTTTGTTTTACGCATGATAAAATTGTTTATATTTCCTTAAATATAATTGAACATTCTATCGTGAATTACTGCTGGTTTTGCTGAAATTCGATGGTATACCAGCAGCAGCTTATACTTATTCAGCAGAAAAGTAAAGATCGAGTAATAGAAATAACAACAATTCCAACCGATCGTTGCTCAACTCGTCGAGATCGGTATTTAAAAAAAAATCAAAACTGACGGAACAAAATAGTTGTGCCAGCACTTTTAAAAGCTTTTTTTATTTACGTGTATAATTATTTTGTGCTTAAAATATAATGATGCGTTAGTGAGTAAAATTTTATTTTTTGAAATCAAGACCACAATCATGTTAAAATTTTTGAAATAAATCATTTTTTTCCATACATAAAGACTTAAATAAATGAAGATTTAACAAAGAATTTATTCATAAACTAGTTTATTACAAAAACATGACTTATAATTTTTGAATCTCATACAGTAATTGTTACAAAAATTTTTGTTGTTGAAGTAATGGTATTATATTCATCCTTAAAGCTATAAGTAACAATTACATGGACACTAATTGACCACTTCATGAACAAAGTATTTATTAAAGATATAATGAAATAAGGAGTTAAATTGAAAGCATGAATGTCACTATTCGTAATTAAATCCTGTAAGAAACCATACAAATCTTTACTCTTTTATAAACAATGAAAAATTAACTCTTCTTCAAAGCAATCAAAAGATCTTTCATTAAATGCATTTGCGAATCCGGAATGCTTTTAAATCCCTCAGTTTCGATCATGTCGTCGATTTTAACGATGACGTTAACAGCTGCTTGCCTTAATTTAGAAACGTTACTAGTGTCGGCAAGCATGAGGTACTGAAATGCATTGCTACTCGTAAGATTATCTTCGAACACTTTACCTAGTATATTTTTCAGTGGCTGCAGATCATAATAATCAGCTGCTTTTAGCAATTCTTCAGCAATTGGTGAGCTTGCATTGTTTTCGAAATTCCTGAAGTATATGTATTTTAGTAGTTCTTGTATAACCTCAGTCTTGAATTCTTTTATTTCGACTCTGTTCTCGGCCTTTTCTTTCATCTTCGTCGCAAACATCCTTTGAAAAACTGAGCTCTGTGAGGCCAAAATAGCCCTGTGAGCTGAGACTTCGTTGCGTTCACCATCTTTGCTGTAGGTTACAAGCACCACATCACTGAATTCTCCACTTTCAAGCAGATTTACCTGATCCAATGCACTTGACAATGGTAAATTTTTATCATCAATTTTCACAGTTGGTTCAACAATGTCCGGAATGAAACAAACAATTTCTAAATTGAAATGCATGTTAAACTCAAAAAAACTTTCATCCCCTTGAAAGTTGAAAAGTAGTATTTTCAAAGCAGCTTGCTGTATTATGTATTCAGTTTTTTTCTCCAAACATTTGCATCCATTCGAGTTAACTATAGCGATCTTCACGCTTTCATTCAACTCATTGAATGTTAGAAAACACTCATGGAAATACAAGGTTACTTTTTTTTCAGAATTATCCCATGCTAGTGAGCATTTATTACGTCCGGCATTGAATTGAGCTGACTTTACTGGGCTATTACCTACATTTTTATACGTAGGAATTCGCCATTTATACCAATGCGGGTTGACAGATAACCTACATGGTCTGTCTGTCGTATATGCTGTAAAACTTCTTTGACTCACTAACATTTTTAAACCGATGGTAAAATATAATCCCCTATGATCCGGATACTTTTATGAAATTAAATTACAAATAGTTTTCAAGTGAACTTAAAACAATACATTAGATTCTTTATCTATTTCTTTTATATTTGACGTAGAAACAAAATCGACTAAAATATTTTTATTGTCGTCACAAGGGATACGAACTATATTAAGGGAGCGTCGTAGCGTGTTGCCTTTACCATGACCACGGTGCCACTGAGAGCAAAAGAATCGTATCATCAGGTATGGAACCCAGCTTAGCATATAATAGGTATTATAGGCGAGATTATAGGTATTATATACAATTTGATCACCATAAGCACAGGTTCAATTTCAAGAATGTAAACAAGGTAATTTTCCGAGAAGACATCAAATGACATACCAGACCCAAACTTTACATCATAATATATGAATACACACTATGTAATACGATAAGTATACTTATAAGGGCTAGAAAGAAATCAGTAACTCTTATGGATAAAGGTTTGTCCGATTGAATTCAGAGAAGACAGCAGTAAGAAACTTATCAACAATATTCTATTCAATATGTTAGCCTCTCGTACAATACATATAATGTGTACTAGGATTGTCTGTATGAAAATGTCAACAATTCAACGTAATATATCGATCTCACGATTATTTATAGCAAAAAATGTATCTCCTCATATTGATAGATGATACACACGTGCGCGTATTATGTATTATGATCGTGCGAAATGCAAGACTCGACAACAGACGGACATCCGTGGTCTCTCGATAGTTGCTTCTACCCTGCACGTGTCCCCGATTGCTATAGCGTTAGCTTGTCCGTCTGCTTTCTGGAGCAAAAAAAAATGAAGAGGAAGATCTAGGAGCGGAGCCAGGTGCATTGGAACGGGAGTCTGGCTCGAATTGCTTTTGCTGATGGCGTGTGTTTTATGCCTTGATGATAAATAAAATACTGATGGTCGGACGAAAAAGTGGTGTATCGGTGCAAGTTTATTTTCGTTTGTTTGTTTTGTTTTCGACTCCTGGCTCTAGTCAGGAAAACATCTGCTCGATCGCTGATGCAAATATTGCAGTGATCATTGAGCAAACATTTTTAACAGCATACTCTCTACTGAGTGCATGCGTGATTGCGTATTATCTATTGTCCGAGTATACAGTTTGCATTTACCGCAAAGAGAAATGTGGATGCTTTTCCGCGCTGAATACTCTTCGATATTTGTTTACAATATTATTGATAATGCATTGAGCAGATACTTGTTCACGAATACAATAGTGGACGATCTCAATCTTGTCTTTATTACTCATATTTTTAAGCACTTTTCGAGATTTGGTTTTTATATAATCGAATTCGTACTAATTCATAAAAAAATTAATTTTGAACACTCGTCTTTTTTTTGTTTCACTGTTGGTTGTTGATAGAAAAATAAGACAGTCCATCGTTGTGCAAAATCGTTTCAAGCATCATTTGATTCTACTTTTCAAGTTCATTGTAGAAAATTCAATTCTAAGAATTTCGTGATTCACAACAAAGTTTATTCTTCACTTGTGCTCACACTTTGTTTAATATAAGAGTCTAAATAGTGAATCATAGCTGAACGGGAAAATAAAGGAAAATTCGAAAGAATATCTTGGTAACAGCTCCTAGCTTTTCGAAGAATTCTTTCTTTCAAAACTAATGGTTCGCGCGGATATGCTGATCATGCTGACAACACATTGATACTCATACATCATTTTCAAAATATTTATTTGGAAAGTTACCTAAGGAATATTTTGTATTAAATTATCTTGGAAATTGGTGTGACTTGTTTGTTTAGGTTTTTATAGCTGAGTAACACTTATGATACGTAACCCTATCCCAAGTAAAGACGTCACAGGGACGTCACCAAAGACGTCTCCGAAGATGTCACTAAAGACGTCTCTAAGGACGTCTCTTATAAAGTCAAAATTTACTTATTATTTTTTTCGTTTAAATTAGGGTATTTATACATTCACGAAAAAAAAAACTGCAGAGGATGAGTCTCGAGCTCGATCTGTCGGTAGTATATTACCTACTTGGCTAAAAAGGATAAGACACCTGCTCTAAATTTTAGTCCGTATAAGTTAGAAGTTCTATGTTTTTTACTCTTCTCCTTAACAACCCATAATCACCAATAAAAATAGTGAAAATAAATGTTTTATTTTATTTAAATATCGGTTGTTCAAATATTTGTAAAAAAATCAGCCATAATATTGAATTAATAAAGCTCTCTACAATAATTAGCATCAAAGTTGTTTACTGCAATTTAACGAAGTAGAGATATTTTATAAAAATGGAGAACTTAATAGCAAGAAGAATATTATTTCATAAGATTGGCTGCATCAAATGTGTTTATAATGACAGATTTGATATAATAATTCATGATTAAAAGTCGCGGTACCAAAGAAAAAGATGAAAATCGGAAAAAGTGGAGGTTGATGCCATCATTTTGACTTGATGTACAATATCTTCGACATTTTTTGTTGGTATGAAAAAAGGAAAAATACGTGGTATGTCCAATGTTTTTTGATGATCTACTTGATGGACCAAATATAATTTGTCATGCAACATCCTAATTCTACCCTGAGAGCAGTACATGCTCTAAGATTATACATAACTATCGAATAATACAAGTTCTAAGGTGCACTGGCTTGTGCACTTGTGATACTTTTTTACAGTCAATAAAATTATTGATAGTTTTTGATGTTGTTTATTGGAAAATTACTTTTGAAAAACAAATTCGACTAATATTCAATAATTGCCAAATAATTTTTCACCAGTAATTTACATACAGTAATATATGTAAAGTATTATATATGACAATGAGAATATCATATAATATTATATTATAAAGATAACTGAATCAAGGAGAGCAAAATAATTATTGTTGATTCTGTACCCAGAAATATTAACTTTTGTACATTCACAAAACATCAGTGCTTCAGCATAAACTTTCAAAGCACTAACGATGAATTGTGGATCTTATCGGAGTTAAACAAAACATATTAGTAGTTTTTTTCACGTTTATTGTGTTAATAATTATAAAACTCAAAATTGTCAGTAGACAAGTTTTAAAAAAATATAAGATTATTTGTAATTATTATAAAATATATTACAAATATTCTCTTGCCTGCACAGATTTAAAATTATAATAAATCTTGTATAGGTCATTCTAAATATTATACTACAATTTTTTTCTATTTGAGTAAGTGTAAAGTATAATAATTTATTTATTTGCTTATGCATGGTTTATTTGTCACGGTTATTCATTTTATTAGCAATATATATTATTGTGCATACACATCAGGTATCTAGCAGACATTTAAGAACCAATATTAATAAATTGAACATTGTTAAAAAAGTTAAAATTTATCGGCAATATGAGACTAAACAAAATAAAATTTTGATGTACTTTACACTTACTCCTCTTCCATTGAATTGGATCCAACGGATGTAGTAAGGACGGTTTTTATGGACCTTTCCAGACACGAAATATATACATTCTCTGTTTGGAAGAATCTCGATTTTTCGATATTCTAGTACTTTTGAGCGTAATAATAATAACTTCTCAAGTCTACGATAAATCGTTGGAAACTTCAATTAAGTGTTAATTTAGAGTTTTCTCAGTGTACCCATATACTTTTAGATCAAGGGAATACTCAGAGTTTACCAACATTGGCCTATCTCGATAACAGTTTTCTATATTGCTGTTTGAAAACTTATTTGAACAGGTTTTTTGTAAGGTGAAAAATCCGTACCTTCTAACAGCAATTGCAATAACAGCTCAACAGAGACACTAAAAAAATTAAACTAATTCTATAAAAAGTACTAGAATAAACTTCAGAATGTATACCTTATTTTATTTTTTCAGAGTATAGGTCGATCGCACGAAATATAAGTCAGTTTATTGAATACAATTGTATACATTACAAAATCATACAGCCATAACGTACATGACTGTCATAATACGATAAATGACGCACCTCACTCGTTTGACTATCAACTTCTTAACCTATCGTTTAGTCTTTACTGACGAACTGTATTTGCTTATTATCAAATTTCTTTACAATAAGACCTTTACCTTGTTTCTTTTTTATAAACATGGCGACACTATGATAGACATTTTTTTCTGATGAGTTATCATTATCAATGCGTAAAATGGAAAGCTGTAATTGAGATAAGCCGGTAAAGTAGACTTCATACATAAAGCGGCCCTGTCCCTGTAATCAGTACATTACGTACTTCTAATTACAATTACGCTCTATAGTCTTAGTTTGGAACAATACAGCTCTTTTGATATCATCGATCAAAGCTTGAGCTCCTTCTCGACGAATCTGGGCAGCTCGAAGCTCGCCCTGTGAACCCTGTCGCTGTAATAGCGCATGCCCATCTTGTCAAGCTCCGCATCCGTGAACACAGTTTTCGGCTCCCTAAAGTTTGTCGCCTCGTCGAGGCTACCCAGCATGTAGCCAATCTGTCCTGTAGGATAAGTCGGCACCGACGATACACCATAGCCCACTCTGGCAAACGCAGCCCTGCAGTGGTCCAAGGTGCTCATGACCTGATCGAGGTTCGACCAAGGGGTTCCGGCCTGAGTGCAGATGATACCACCAGGCTTGAGCGCATTTTTCATGGACACGAAGTAGGGCTTCTCAAAGAGACAAGTGGCGGGCCCAATGGGGTCACTGCTATCGGTTATTATGACGTCGAAGCTGTTTTCGTGCTCCTGTACGTACTTGTAGCCGTCACCGATGATGAGCTCGACTTTCGGATGGTCGTAACCCTTGGCCATGAAGGGCAAGAATTTACGGGATACCTCGACGACCGCCTCGTCGATTTCCACCTGGTAGACCTTTTCAACTTTAGGGAATTTGGTGACCTCGCGAGCGACCCCGCCGTCACCGCCGCCAACTATTAGTACCGTTTTGGGATTTGGGTGCGAGCAGAGCGGTAGGAAGGCTATCATTTCTTGGTAGGAGAACTCGTCCTTTTCGGTGCACTGAATTATGCCGTCGAGGACCAAAGCTTTGCCGTAAGACTTCGTTTGCAAGATGAGAACGGATTGGTACTTGGACTGGCCCTTGTAGAGGACCTTTTCGACCTCCAAGGATTGCGAGATTCCGGGCCACAAGTCGTTGATTTCGCTAAACCAGCCGCTCTTCATTGCGTCCATGTTTCTGAAGCAAAGAAAGGCGTACGGAATTCACGGTTAATATCATCACGGTCTGAGTACGTATTTTTAATATAAAAATAACATGGCTGACGATGTAGAAGAAAGGTTTTTTAAATTTATTTTAGCACAGCAGTTTTGTTCTGTTTTTGTATTAAACTAGTTCGGATTACAAAAATTTGGTAATATGGATAACACTGTAATGAATTAAATAATTATAACATCTTGCTCTCATACACTATACTAGTATTATTTGATTTTACCATATTGAATGTTTAATGTCCTTTAGCCAGGATGGTAAGGCATACGATAGCACTTTACTATGGTATATTATTTGTGACATTTACATGTATAAAATTAAAAAATAATTAATTTTTTTATGGTCGGCTACATTTTTCATAGCATAGATTTTATTTCGAAAGTTAACATTTTCAACCCCCTACGTATCTGTAATTAATTTATTGCAAAAGTAAATAATTCATCATGAAAATCAAATTATAGTCGCATGTTTTTAACTTTTGTTGAAAGTAAAAATAAGATTATGCAAGTTATCAAAAATTATCGTTGCAGCTGGCGCTGTACAGGACTTTTATTTGCGCTCAAGTGCGTTAAGAACATTTGATGCATGATAAAAGGCAGATTCGGTAAAGAGTGATAAGATAACAATGTTGGTTCCAGCTTAAATTTAAAAATTAGACAACAAATCGTATATTTGAGCGATTTATTTTTCGCTCACCTGAAAACATTAATTTGCAATTACAAAAACATCACATTCAAATTTTTTTTTTAATTCACAACCACGTTGAGACATTTTTATGAGTCTTTTATATCCCTGCATTGTTCTGTTGCTATGCACTCGTTAGATTTGTTATTGTCATCGACTTAATGAGTAGTTACTAATTTATCATGAGTCCATCACTCACACAATAGTGGAAACATATTTTATCATAGTTCTTACGGTTGAGGTATGCATGGAAGTTGAAGTCGATATATCTGAGAAGCCAAACCAAAAAGTGTGAAAGCCTTAGACACTTTGGCTACTGTGGCTACGCACTTGCAAACTTTAAATATAAAGTTTTCTATAGTTTTCAAAGTTTCAAAGTTTTAAAAAGACAATTAGTAGATCAGGTAATTTTTAATGTTAAATGTAATTCCTAAAAATACATATTTGAGGGTTTAAAATGGAAACAAATATGTACTATAAAATAAATTTAATAATGTCGGTGAAAGATTTCACTTATTTAATTTACTATTGATTCTTCCACAGTATTTATAAAAACAATATTAATGTATTAGAACGAATTAAAAAAATTTCCATTCAAACTTAATTCAGTGATTTTTGTGAGTATCAAAAGTTATCGAAAATCGATTAATATGGCGCTCATATAGATAAAAAAAAGAAGGAAAAGATAAGAAATATTGAGCAATCATTTCGAAACACTGAAATTTTGACATCGGACGTTGATTTATCCTGGATTCGATAACGACTTATTCTTTCAACGAAATGCATGCATGGAATCCAAATTTAAATCTAAATTCAAATTTGGCGCGCTTCTATGATCAAGAAAAGGACGTATTCCAAATGACGCCTGCACACATATCAGAGTAATCGGAGTACCGTTTTATTTATATGGTGCTGCGCGCGACACTAGCGTCATTTGGAACGCGTCACAAGTTCAACTGTCAACGATCTTACGTCAAAATAATTCCGACTGTACCAGCGATGATCGATCGGCAGATAAAAAAAAAAAAAAATCAACGAAACCACGACGGACAACATACTATACATACCTGCAAGGCAACTAATACACACAGGTCAAAAACCTC
>JAPYYV010004878.1:0-18401 GCA_030522625.1 Copidosoma aretas
CTTGAGCGGTCACCCATCCAAGTACTAGCCGCGCCAAATGGTGCTGGACCTCGTTGATCGACAAAACTGCGACTCTACCGCTGCGCCACCGTCGACCACGCATCCTAAAGTATATCGACGACAGCAGAAGATATGCACAAAAACGTAAATAGACTCTCCTAGGCTCTCCCTCCCTCTCGCTTTCTTTAGTTATATGGAAAAAGTCTGGCTGCCAAGCATATCTCTCGACATCTATGATTGCTTACAGAAAATAGTATACGACGTTGTCATTTCACGCAAGTGCCGAGAAAGAATTACAGTCGCTCGCGTGTATATACTACCTACATGTTACAACCGTCCGACCCTGAATGTTTAACGACAAATTGCTACAAACAAGATATGGTCGTTGTCACTCTTTGCCATGCGCGCAGATGCATATAACCTTAAAAGTAAATTACGTAAGTTGTATTTGCAAGATGATCAGAGAGCATACAAAATAATAGCATTAACCAAAAGTTATGATTTGTTAATTTATATATTTGTTTATTTAAATAGCTTGATCTAATTCTTTTTATAATTCTATAATACTTTTTAAACATAGTTAAGTAGATTAAGGGTTCATGTAGTTGAAAATAGGGGTTATTTTAATATTCGTAAGCAGACATAGCGTGATTTTAGTGTCAATTATTATCAATCATTATATATAGTCTATCATCCAAAGTTATTTTTTAATATTCATGCGTGATAACTGATGTAGTTACTGACTTAATTTGCCATAACAGTCTAATTCTCGGGATAACATATTTTTTAAAGCTTGTCTATAGTGAATGTAGCCTAAAGTAAATGTTAATTAGATGTTTCACCCTGTACTAATTAAAACAATCATTCGACGATCAAATTCATCTCACGGTTGAAAAATATTTAATTTATTAAAAATCTTATGTTTTCACAACTTATATAAAATTTCTTTCATAAATAATTAATTTCATAATAAGGAAAAAATTCTAATGTTGAATACAAATAATTCTAAATTATATATTTGTTTAACTACAATGAGGATTATAATTGCCATCGTTATATTTTTGTATAAGACTTTTAATATTCTATTTAGAGACTCCGGCGTAGCAGACCATATGGCTGTGGACGATGAGCACGCACTCTACATTACCCGTCAGATCGTATCAAATCTAAATTATCAACACAAGGTTGACGTCACTGTTGAAGCTCAAATCAAACCACCACTTCATGCCATTGACGAAATCTACGGAATTGTTGGTACCAATCTAAAGCGACCCTATGATGTGCGAGAAGTTATCGCGCGTATCATTGACAACTCTGCTTTTCATGAGTTTAAGGCACTCTATGGAAATACACTGGTTACTGGTTTTGCCAGGATTTACGGATATTTGGTTGGTATTATTGCCAATAATGGTGTTCTTTTCTCCGAGAGTGCGCTTAAGGGGACCCACTTTGTCCAGATCTGCGCACAACGAAAATTGCCAATAATTTTTCTGCAGAACATTACAGGTTAGTCTTTTCTATATCAATCAATATACCTGATTTTTCCAATATGCTTGATTTTACTGTAATTATTTACTAGTATTATTATAAGATTGACTGTTTTTTTTTAATCAAATATCTGAATTATTATTGTCCTCCATGTAACTATTATTTGACGTTTTATTTATCAACGATCCCTTGAGGACTAAATGAAGTATGAACAGTCGACACCACTATTATATTACGTGGCAAATAAGTGGAGGCATACGGGTTGCATTCTTTTAAACCACAAGTCAACTAATCCTATCTTAAAAATTTGATGACCTTAACGTTAAGCCTCAATAGTATTGGCTAAATAAAATATGTGGTCGACGTATTATTATTCATTGTATAAAAGAGCGCTATTTTGAAGTACAATTAGCTATTGTTTTCATAAAAATTTACATACTTAATTAAATTACTTTGATTTTTCGTTTTAATTTTTGCATTTATTAATAATAATAATTATAATAATATGAATGATGACAATTATTATTAGTATTATAATAATGATCGGCTTCTATCTTAAAAATGAGAATAATTTCGAATGGTCACATGACTATGATTTCAACAAAACCCACGGATAACAAAAATGTTATTAAAATGGAATTACTATTTTTATCTAAAGTTTTTACGACATCCTGTTAAAATTGCAAATAAAATTTTAAGATGGATGTATTATTGATTAAATTAAAACAATTAGACAAAATACATAACAAATAGTAATAATGCCAATGTATAGGTTTTAACTCGTATATGTTAGACGCGTGGTTTTCTTCCAGCTGTAGTCATAACCAGCAAATTATTCAAATTTAATTTCATATGTTTTATAATGTGTACCACATTACATAATGTCAAAAATTAAAAAAAAAAAAAAAAAAAAATAATTTCCTATTATAAAGGGCTTTTTTATCACATTTTACAGGCTGGTTAAAATAAATTTAAATTAGTCAATGATACTTAATGCAAATTTAAGAAAAATAATTCTTTTGTCGTTGAAAAATATTAGAAATGCGCACGTTAAGCGCGCATGACATGCATACTTGTTTTAAAACGGTGAAAATCAACGATTAAACTTATTTCTTGAAATCGAATACATCGATAATTTCTTGAGTTAAAATGTTGACGTAAGAATGGAATAAATCATTCACAAGTGAGATCTGAACACAACCTCCTGCTTACCGGACAGAAGCTCTACCAATCAAGCTACCGGGAGGCTGTGAGTTACCGACACTGCAAGTTCTGATTAAATTTATTATTGCATTTTTTGGCTTCTTTGAGATCTAGAGCCAGTTGAATCGGATATTTAAACCATGAAAATCCTCCACGTAATTGATATTTAAATTTTTTTTATCATCTGTCCAGTAAGCCGGAAGTTGTATCTTCCAATCACACTCGGGGATGATTTTTTTCATTCTTGCATCAACATTTAAAATTAAGAAATTATCCATGTATTCTAGTTTACGTTGAAAGTTTAATTGTGGATTTTTACTGTTTTAAAATAATTTGTTGAATTGAATGCACACAATTAGTATGCCTCCACTTATTTGCCACGAATTTTTAGTTGACATAAATTGTTAAATAATTTTTATCCGAGAGAGTTCCCGTTATAAAAGATTTTGTTCTCAATTTTACCGTGAATCAGATGCTTTTCCATACCTTCTGTGTTAAAAGATCAGCATTAAGAGATTATTATCTCCGAATCAATACCGCAAGATTTCTTCGAATTCGGGTCGATGATAAATAATATCAAAATCATGACATACGTGATATTTCAGGAAAATTGTAGGAAAAGACTTTTTGCTTTTCTACAATCTTGATTCAGTTAAACAACACTTATGGTTCTCGATTATATTTTATTGAAACAGAAACATTATTTATTAAGAGACTACCGATTTCTGCAGTTTCTTGTCCATTTAAATATGCATACCTAAAGAGAAATTCCGTTGATTATAACAGTTGCGAAATGACAATAGTAGGATACATTGTTAAAATAACAAATTGACGATTAGCAATTTAAAATTTTGAGAATGGATCAATAAAATTTCTTTGCAATACTACATGTCACAGAAAGTTATGTAATGGTTAGTATTTAATGAATTTATTTTTGCATCAAAATGTTTTCAGAAAATGGTTTACTTGTTTATGTCAGAATTATAAAGACTAGACAAGGAAAACTGGAATGAAGTGAGCATAGTGCTTGATTTGAAACTTTTTCAAAAAACAGTTACCTATTTTGAATAAATTAATAGTGTATGTACTTCTTTTACAACGATCATTTTCTCAAAAAATAATTTATAAAAAAATTGTAGACATTTCACTGCAATGTTGCAAAAAAAAAATCCTATTTGATACCCCCTCGTTTTCCTAACTGGTGCAATAATATCTACTTATTACTAAGCATGCTAAAAATCATGTGACATTTAATTATTTTCTCCGGTATGTTAAGGGCAGTCCGGAGATAGTTTATGTTCCCTTCTTTATCGACAAGGTAAACTTGATTTTTCAGTGTTATAACATTATTTATTAAACATCTACCTATTTTATCGCAAAAAGAAGAGAAGACATAGATTTTTGACACTTCAAGGAGTGTATCAAGTCTACATTAGACCGGGTTGATTGAGAATTAAAGGCGAAAAACAAAAAATCAGATGTCGGGCTAATGAGGTAGTATCTGATTTTCCGTGTTTGTCCATCAAATCATGAGTATTCTCGTCAAAACCAAGATTAATTTATTCTCCAGAAAGTTAAAATCGTGCGTCTTCTCCATTTTTCTTGAAAAGCTATACTAAAAATAATTTATAATTGATAACATCATGTAACACAGATGTAGCATAAGATTTTACTCTGAAGAAATTAGTTGTCTACCCTACCGATCAATAAATATTTTACTCCTGATCAATTGATTTATAGCGTTTACATGTTATAAAAAGTGTAAAAGAGTAGACGAACAACTTTGAGGATCCAATAAATAAATAAAACTTGATTTCAGTGAAATTGATCATGATTCGTGGAAGAGAGACGAAAAATCAGATAGCAGCTTACTAGTTCGATATCTGATTTTTCGTTTTTTGCCTTCAGTTATCCGCCCACATAGCTGAATCAGGACTTAATTTATTCCTTGAAGTGTCAAGAATGTGCGTATTTTCATCTTTTTGCGATAAAATAGCTAGTTCTTTAATAAATAATATTATAACACCGAACAATCAAGTTAACCTTGTCAAAAAAGAAGGAAACGTAAGCTATCTCCGGACTGCCCGTAAAAAACTAAAAATAATTATAAATCTTAAGTACCATTTTCTCGCTTTCTCATCCGTTTTAACTATCCTCACCCCTTCAAGATTTTTGGAACCGCCCTCTCCTCACTTTTATTCCTTTTTTATTTTCAGAATTTGCGAGCTGAAAATTAGTATTAAATCTATTATGGATCTCAAGTCAGCAATCTCCCGTTGCCTCTTATGGATTACGTTTCATAACTTTGAATCAGTAAAAAATTTATAGAATGCTCAAGAAAGCTGGCTTTATGATTTGAATACACCTTTAGTACTAATCAATATACTCATTTTTACCTTGTAAATTATAAGAAATAACTTTAACGTATGAACTGTACAAGAAATTATTCAAAGGCATGATGTCACAAAATTTATATATTAGTTTCAGTCATTATTACGTAATCATATGAACAAGACATGTCAGCTTAAATAGCATTATGAAAATAGTAAAACAAATAAATATCATTCAACACAAAAAAATACTAACAGTTGCCTTAATGGCAATTACTTGCTACTACTATCCGAAAACAACAGACAATGCCAATTCTATTAAGTCAGATAAAGAATTTTAAGTAAATTATTCCAAATAATATTAATCAAATGTTATAAAAAGAAGATAAGCAAGTACTTAAATTAGAAAGCATGTATGCATAAAATCGTTGAGCAGGTGAAAGAGATACCAACATACAAGAAAAAAATGTATAAAATTTTGATTAACAATATACAACAAATACAATAAATGTTTGAGATAAAGATAAAACATAATCAAGGTTGAATAAGTGTCATGTGAAATATAGTAGTTTGGTTTCAGACTATGATTTTTGGTATTGAAGTAAGAATTTAAAATGAATGGCTAGTTTTCTAATTAATATATGAATAAGAATTAAAAAGTAAACGGATGCTATAATTGAGAACGTTACTTCTGACACAAGGAATATAATTATGACACGAAAACAGTATGTTAAAAAAAAAAAATACCTTTAATAATAAAAACTTTAAAAAAAGCAGAGTTCTTATATAAAAGTATATCTGATTAATAACTTAATAAGTAATAACTTATAGCTAATTATTAATATAATATTTATAAAAATAAAAGAAACAGAGCCCGAGATAAGAATTTTTATGTCAGATAATCATTGTTTTTAAAATGCAAAACGTAATAATGTGAAAAGAAAAAAGTTTTAGCAGAAGTAAGACGACTGAAAAGAAGCGAAAGTAAAACGCATCAATAATAAAAAAAACGTAATAGTTTAAAATCACGGATGAAAAAAACAAGTTCTAGGATATTGTTTGATTCTTATTTGAAATTGTGCAACAAAAATGTAAAGAAGATTTTAAAATCAAGTACAAATGACAAGATAGAAAAGTAATTATAAATAATACAGCCGAAATTGAAGAAGATAAAAAGCGCACGAAAGGCGAATTTGTTTGATTCATTAGAACCTTAAATCCAAGCAACTATAAGCAAAGGAAATATAAGCGAAAAAAAGAATTAGTGAGATTAAACGATTAGTATCATCGAATGAGACAGTTTAAAAATAAAGAAACATTCACTGATTGTAGTAGAGATAGTAATATACAAATTTTAAAATAAATTCGGAATTAAGGGATGCTACTGGAAGAGCTAAAAAAAAGAAAGCACAAAACAAGTACGTCCTACGGCATGATTTGAATAAGTTTCGCCAATAGATCAGGCACAGATATGAATCCTGGGTTCGGAGTAAATTTAAACTTATCTCTGACATGGAACCAGTGGCAAAACCTTAAAAGGATACAGTTATAAACTTGAACAAAAAAAAGCAGTTAGAAGAATAAAAGTCACTGACATAGTTTTAAAACTTTGTAATTGGTATCAGAAGTAAGATAATTAAGTATAGCATCCAGATAAGTTGAAAAGGGCTAAAGCAGAACAATCAAACATAAATATCATCAGATATACAGATAACAATAAATTTAAAATATAAATGCGATGATTAAAGATGAAAAGTGATAATGAGACTAGGCATAAAGTCATAAGCTCCAAAATAAATAGTTAAATATTTACCGACGAAGATTAGGTAAAATAAAAGTATCGTTGTGACCCTATTTATGGTATTAAGCAAGATAAAAATAAAATAGTGCACTCAAAAATATATTAGCTTAGAGACAAATACAGAAATTTCGTCGAAAACATGTGATTTAGTTAAATTTGTTAAAATATCATTTTTATTTTATAATAGTGAGATAAGAAAGTATGATAGTAGATACTGAGATAGAAAATTAACATTGCAATGATCGAAAAACAAAATCAGAGTTTGGTTACCGCGACTTAAGAAGATTAAGTTGAACAGAGAAAATTGTTTTGAAAACATGATACTAAATGTAGCAAGAACCAGGTATACAGATTGATAAGATAATTCCCTTGAAAAATAAATGTTACTACTACTATCTTACATGACATGAACCTAGTTAATTTAAATGTCTTACATCTACTGTGAGCAAGCGTTTGTAAACTATCTACTACGATTTTTAAGAAATCTTTTATATGTAATTCTATACAAATTTTAAAGCATAAGAGTTCATTTAGTCAATTTATTGCAAAAACTAGTGCATAGCTTACAAACATGGATCAATCCTTTGCTTTAAAAAGACTACTATATTTTTAAACCTTGCATACACTTTTTTTTTACCTTTTTATCTTGTGTACCCCTTTGTGCTAAAAACAGACTGTTTATTTTATCACGTCAACAATCTCCTTATTTCCATGTATGGGGTTCCTTTTTTATCATCTCCTTATTTCGTTGACTTCTACAACAAACAAGTAATTGTTCAAGAACTGATTTATTCAGTTCCTTTTAAATGGATTACTAGGTTTTAAATCTTTTCATACACTTTTCCGTACGTTTTTGTATCTGTTTACATACTTTTGTAAAAACTTACTGCTGATTCAAAAAGATGTTTAATTTCTCCAATAAAGCAGAAGACGTCTCTTATTGCTTTATGATATGATTGAATCACAAAAGTATCAATATAGAATAAAATACGGAGAAATTCAATGGCCTTAGCTGTATGATCCTATTTGTGATACGACGACGTTCAACCCTTTATAATTTAGAACCTATCTAGATCTAACAGTATTCACTCTTATTAAAGAAATTATTATTTACCTATTGTAATACTACTCACATTAAAGAGGTGTGCTATCTACTACTCAATTGATAAATAACACTTCTAACCGCATGCTTATAAAATGCTAACAAAAATGGGATCTAATAATCTTATAATTAAAAAGTACTTAACCATGTATGAAACATACATTTCGTCTCATATTTTCTGAGTAGATATTATGTTTTAGTAGTAGATTTATTGTATATACAATAGTTATGAATGTCAGTATTTCGACGACTTAACGGAGTTTACCTCTTGGGCACCGTAATAACAAGTGATGGAGCAAAGTACTAATGATATATAAGTGCTATAACTGAAAAACTTGTTATAATGTAGCACATTAGGGTGGTTCTTTCATGACTCCCGAGTCAAATGCGCCACTATCATATGAATTTTTATTGAAACTGCTTGAATCAAAAGAATTCTTAGTTAATATTGTTCACTGATTAAATAACAGAATTCATACAAAATTAAAGATCATAATGTTCAATAGAAAAGTTTATTGTGATGGTTTTGTAAAATTGCGTTTAACCTCAAAATATCAGCAGTCAATGCTTTTAACATACGCAATGACAATAAGTGCTGCGTCTCTATTGATATCTTTTGATTCAGTCCGTGTACCTATATATTTAAAGATGTCAGTTGGTTCAGAATTGCATAGGCTTTGTGGCGTTAGTTTTTCATTCCGTTTTGTTCAGTGAAAGGAAATTAATTTTTGTAAAGTACGTCAAAAATATACTGCCCTTCGTAAGAGCTCATATGATACTAACAATTTTTACCAAGCTTTTTTCGCGTTTTCGTTAGTCAACCTTATCTTTAATTTGTAGGGAGAGTAAAGTGTAACTCAATGAACAATGCCTCAAAGTTTCGTTCAATTCTGTTCACAATCATTTCATGAAAGAAAATATGATCCACCTTAATATACTCGCATTTCTACTACATTCTTTAAATAAAAAAGATGGTTGTCATTTAGTGGAGAAAAAAAGTGTTTAAATAATGTAGACCGTAAAAAGGGCACCGCCACATTCAGGCCTAAAAGGACGGCCCTTAACCCTGGCGAAAACGTAGTAACCGTTTTTCGGTTGCAAACTTTGTTGTAGATGGGTTCCTGCTCGGTTGCTAAAAAGAATCGCTGGAAAACGTGATTTAAACACGGAATATCGACAGAATAACCATGTCACATTATTTTTGTACATAGTCTGAACCATAATAAACAATTATGAATAATAAGCTTTTAAAAATTAAGTTGCGAGTTCTGCAGTCGGCTGCTCGACAGCTGCAGTACTAGCAACACGCGAGATAGCACTGGGCTGTTGAAAACGAAGTAGTGGAGCGAGGGGTGCCAAGACCAAGATTCCAAGACTGCAGAATAGCGCTCTTTAAAGTGGACCCAGACCCCCAGACATATTGAAATAAGCTATATGCGTAAAACCAAAAAACCCAGTAACTTTAATCCCAAGCTTTTGAACCCAGGGGGAGGCTACGATTTGTGTGGGCCGGTGTATCATTCATATTATTATTTATATATGTTATTATTTATGTATGTGATTATATACATTATCATTTTTTAACCAGCAACTCTGGGAACAGCGCGTTAATGATATAATATTTCATTAAATTATTGATTAAATAAAAATGTAACCTATATCCCAAGCTTTTTAACCAAGTAACCCGGGGGACAGCAAGTAAAAACAATATATGTGTGTAAATTATTTAAAAAACAACAACATAGCCTAAATCCCAAGGTTTTTAACCAACAGATCTGGGTGACAGCAAGTAAGAATTATGACAATCTAATTAAAAAGCTAGATATGCAGGTAAAGTTTCTATTTAAATGTTTTGCTTCATCAGAATACTATCAACTTACTATGTCCCGCGTTTCAGAGTTAAAACGCTTAAGATTGAGGTTATGGTGTTATTTTTATAATAAATTATTTTCTTATTCTATTATTCACTTTTTGTCCCTGGGTTACTGTGTTAAGCAGCTTGGGATTTAAGTTATAGTGTGAATTTTATAATAATTTATGTACCTTTTATATAATTTACTTGCACCACCACAGATTACTGGGTTTAGTAGCATGGGATTTGGGTTTTGTTGTTATTATTATAATAATTAATTTACATATTATATTATTTACTTTCTGTCTCCCGGGTGACTGGGTTAAAAAGCTTAAGATGTAGGTTATGTTGTTATTTGTATAATGTCTTACATACTTTTAACATTATTAACCCGCTTTCCCTCGGGTAACTGGGTTTAAAATTTGGGCTTTTGGTTCTATTTATATTTTATAATCATTCAGTCGCTTATTATATTATTTATTCCCTGACCCACAAGTAACTAGGTTAAGAAGCTCAGACCTTAGGTTATGTTGATGTTTTTATAATTATTAATAAGTTAATATATTAGCAACTCGATAATCCCCGGGTTACTGGGTTTTAAAGCTTGGGATCTAGGTTACTAGGTCTTTGCGGTTTTCCCCATGTACCTTATTTAAATTTTTCCGGGTCTACAGCAACTTTTGAGAGCGCTGCAATCTGCAGTCTCTGCACCGCTCACCCAGCTACTGTGTTTTGAACAGCCCATCGCCATCATGCGTGTTGCTAGTACTGCTACTGCAAACCAGCCGACTGCAGAACTCTTAACTCAATTTTTAAAGGCTTATTATTTATTGTGCAATAGCTATTCTAGCCGTTTCATTGTTTGTTATGCTTCAGGCCGTGTAGGAAAATAAATAGCGATATTGTCGATATTCCGTGTTTAACTAACGTATTTCAGCGATTCTTCTTAGCAACCGAGCAGTATCCCATCTGCAACCAAGTTAGCAACCGAAAAACGGTTGCTATACGTGTTTGCCAGGGAACTTAACTTGTATATATAGTAATACTTCAAAGCAGTCTTTCTTCTTAATCATTATAAAGTTGTTATAATAGCTCTTCTACAACAATTTAAATCGTTCTAAGAAGAATAATAAATGATCTTACATAACCACTAAGCACAGTTAAAATTACTCTGACATCTGATTCTTTTAAATACTTAAAAAAAAGCATGCAGTCGTTGGACTGCCAGGAGACGCCATGCTCATAGGAAAAAAGAAAAAATTATCATCTTTTAAAAACATAGCAACCCAACCTTCAAAAATGAAATGTCCATAAGAATCCATAATAACTTAAGGAAGTTGGTCAAGGAGCAGGACTATGTAATTACTAAAAAAATGATTTTAAAAAATTGTCTAATATTTCGGCAACTTTATATAGCCATTTTCAGTGCTACCTTTTAAAAATTACGTTCGTACAAGGGATGATTAGATAATACATAAATGAGGGATGCAAGTCTATCTTGAATAAGTGTGATTTGTGGACGAAACAATGTATCTAATGTAAAGATGAAGACTTAATTAAGTCAAAAATTCCAACCAGTTTCTACTTTATCTTTAATTAAAACAGTACCATGAGAATTTGTGATATTGACACAACATACTACAAAATATTTCTAAAACGTTTAATTAAGAACTTGAAAACAGTTCTTCCAAGAGCTTAGAAACATTTTAAAAAAACTCTAAAATCGAAAAATGTCTGTAGCTAAGCTCAGCATAAGTTTACATGAAACGTTATAGAAACATTTCCAGAATTTTTCTGAAACATACCTGAAATTATTACAAATCAAGGAGAAAAATAAATTTTTATTATTATTAATATTATTATTATTATTTTAGTAATACCTTAATCCATAATAAATAATAACAATAAGAGTAAAATTAAAAATATTCAGAAAAAAAATGGTCGTTACGTGGACACAAACTGGGTCCGCCTGGATAAAAAGCGAGCATATTTTATCCACTTGGCCACAGTGGATAAAATTTCTTATATACAAAATGAGGTTTCTATAAGATACAAGTACAATTTTGTTATTTTCCGTACTTACAATTGCGTTTATACAAATATAAATCATTGAAATATTTTTTTAATCTGACGATGAACTAATCATTATATATAAAATCTCTATTGAATGGAAACTTAATACGAAAGTAGAACATTACATTAAATCCCAAGACAAAAAATATTATTTGTTAAAGATGAAAAGGTTTCAAATACAATTTAGTAAATTAATAGTCTAAGCACACATTTGTATTTCTATAATTTTGTTGTAAACATGGAGAACCAAAATACTGGTTTTTGTATCTTATAGTGATTAAATTTATAATCATGGTATTTCGTCCACTCTGGTCAAGTAAATATGATACTCGCCTCTTATGCTACTGGTCGCAGTTCAAATCTCGGGGTCAGGTCTTATTTTTCTTGAAATTGTATTTTTGTTGTTGTCCTCATTCATAAATTTAGGTATTGCCAAAAAAAAAAAATATTTTTTGTTTCTAAATTTGCACTAAATTTAATTACGTTTCAGAAACATTCTGAAAACGTTTCTGAAACGTATTATATAACTTATGCTGAGCTGAGCAACGGAAATTTTATGGTTTTAAAGAACTTTTCGAAATGTCTCTGGACTCTTGAGAGAAATGTTTATAAATTTTAATTTAATATAACGTTTTACAAACATTTCAAAAACGTGCTGTGTTATGTGGGTTGTGTGATACTGATGAATCGTCGTTGTTTGGTTTACATCAAAGAGGATGTATTACTGATTGAAATTGTTGATTAATATTGTCATCTTTAGATTAGATAGATTTTTTAGTCTTGAATGGAACTTATCTATGCATTATTTAATCATTCTTAGTAGAACTGTAATTGGAAAAGAGTATCATTTATGATGACAACATGAGGTTGCTGGAATATTGGACAATTTTTGGAAAGAGTTTGTTAATACCAGAATAGTCCAGGTCGTTGACGAAGCTTCTAATTTATCATGGCGAAAATACCCCTGTTTTTGAAGTAATTGTTTTCTTCAAAATTTTTAATTAGTTTTGCAAGAGAAATACTGACTTTGTAATATATATGACAAGGAAATATTCAATATAGAACTAACGACGTTTTTCAAAATAATAATATTGTATTGACTATCTTCTTTATTAGCGTTGGCGATATTGTTTTCTCCATCAGGAAACCCATACAACTTGTTCTTTTTGGTTTATCCGGCTTTCATTTCAAAATTCAGCGTGTTTATTTTATTTAAAGGGTATATCATCATAAAATCATGTTCAAATAGTCTGTGCACATTTATATAAATATTGTTTACGTGCTGTAATTTTTTTTTTAATTTTTAATAACTATTGTTCCATAATATATCCAAAATATGGAAGTTAAAAGTTATGTTATTGCGCCTTGATATTTATGTGTGCTATAAAAAATTCGTAAAAATGGCTAATTTTAGGCTATCTTGCTTTCTCTTTGGGATTAAGCGTTTTTTCTGTATTCAAGTTGATGTTGTCACGATATCATGTTAAAGTAAATTGAGCACATGTGCCCTTGTTTTTTACACTAGCAGAACTTTTTCAAATTTTTGTTTCTGATTCCATGAAGATAAAGCCTAAAATCTAAGTTGTGGTAGTCTTCGTACGGGCATAGTAACATATCTGTACTATGAAGCCACAGCCAGCAACGCTAAATGAGTATAATGTGGCGACGGCGATTCATACACCCGCGGCACCAAGCTTTCTGTTCCACTCGTTAGATCCAAGCCTCTAAGTACCTTTGCCGCAAGCGTACTAAAGACTTCTCCCATATAAGTTCGAAATATACCGTGCGTAACGTTTGCCGGAGAATAATACCTGACCCCTCTAACATAGGTTTTCTCGTATCGGTAGGGTAGGGTATTAAATTTCCGTTAGAAACACGCTGGCCGGAATTAAATATCCGACCTTCCGAAACAAGAAACCCTATGTTGGAGGGGTCGTGCATCAAATTCCGGCCAGCGTTACGGTTTTTTTTCGTTAACCCCCAGTGCCAACGCCAAAGCGTGCCATAAGCAGCTTAGCTTAAAAACTGCTGAAGTCATAAATGAGCTAGGTTTTGACGTTTCTTATAAGATTTTGGGTTGAATTAATAGTCTTCCTCTCACCTCATAGGCCCGGAATAGCTCTGAAACCTTGAGAATCGTCTTTTACGATTGTAAATGATATGTTTATACACTTTTATCCAGGGGTTCAGAGTTATCTATGAGTGAGTCAAAATTACCCATTCTTTTCGTGAGCCCATTCATTTTGCTCATCGAAAGAGTACTCTGATTGAAATTTAGTTAAAAAAACTTCATGGAAGAGCGTTCAAACAATGAGTTATTATATTTGAACTTATTGTAAAGAAGCTCCTGCATAGAGCGGATCAGACTTATAGTGAAACTCTTTTTTAAATCGTTTATAAAATATTTAATTGCTATAATTTTTTCATGAAACTTATCTATACAGAGTATTTTAAATAAGCTTAAATCAAAGGTTTTTTTTAAGGAGATATTTCTAAATAGCTCTGAGCAGAATTACTCTTAAAAGTAGAAGTAACTAAAGTTTTAAGAATTGCTAACGTGAGTGCTCTTTCCAAGAGCATCTAAAAAATTTTCTAATCTTATTGTTAATAATTATATAAGGCCACTAGAGATAAAAGTACGGTATACCTAATAAATCTTGTAACGTTATTTGAAATATATTTTTGTAACTAACAAAACATGGTAGTTTAGGGGCGGTTTGTTCGACACTTTTTTTCAATTCGTTTTCACGTCTGTATGCATGCATGTATGTACGTATGTATGTATGTGTAAGTATGTATGTATGTATGTACATTAGTCTGTTTGTATGTAATGTATGTATGAATGTATGTATGCGTGTATGTATGTTTGTAAGTTGAGAATCAAACATTTCTATCGAGTTTTCGACAACTTGCTGACATAAAAACTGGCTAAAATCTGGCACGTACTGTAGGTTATGATGACTTTACAGTACGATACAGTCAATTTCGTGGCAAATCTAGTATGGCTGATACCAAGAAATGGCTGATTAAATTTTCTTTACAACCCCATCAACATGGGTGATAAATGAAAGGGCATGACAAATATGAAATAGTGAGCTGTAGAAAGTCATTTTTAATCCAATATGGCGGCCGATTAAATACAGTGGACCTGCTTTTTCTTTACAATCCTATTATTATGGGCATCTAATAAAAGAAGTAGGATACAGTCAGCTGAGTAAAGTCATTTAGAATCTTATATGACACCGATACAAAATGGCGGACTACCTTTTATTCCACAATCCCCTCAACATGAGCATCAAACCGAATGGCATGATAAGTATAATACAATGAATTGCAATTTTTTTACATGCAATATGGCAGCTGACCCAAAATAGTCGAAAAATTTTTTCTTTACAATCCTCTTGACATGAGTATGGAATGAAAGGACATAACGGACAGAATACAATAATCTATGTAACGTTATCCAGAATCAAATACGGCAGCCGTCACCAAATTTCCGATAGCTTTTTTCTTTAAAACCTACTACTACATTATCGGTATCAAATAAAATATGACAATTAGTAGAATATCACTAACCTTCTTACGTCGCTAACAATCGCATATGAACAATAGAATATAACAAGCTATGAGATGTCATTAATTCTCAATTGTTCAGCTATTTTTGAAAAAATAAAGAGCAGATGCACAAAGGTAAAGGTTGGATAAACAAACCACTTAAGTTTGTTGTAATAAGTAGCAAATTCAGATAAATAAAGGCTAAATAAAGGTACAACTAGTGATCATAACGTGCTTTCCATCAAAGTTACAACTTTTCTCAAAAGAACTTTATTAATCGATCCAAAATATATTCAGGACCGATCAAATAAAACGAAAAAGGCGTCTACTTGCTATTTGTATAAATTGTGAGTTTGCAAAACTTATTCCATTATCGCGAGTTTCTGCTGCATCGACTATCTTACTTTCATAAATCATTATCGATTATTGATCGTATATCTGTTTTCTCCTACAATAATAAGCAGAGGCAGACCACTGATTGTTTAAGTATTCTATCAAGCCTAAATATATTATAATTTTTTCTACAATGAAAATAAAATGTATGCCTGTTCTCTGAGTTGTTATTAATGGCACGCACAATCATAAGAAGATCGTTAACTTATCTCACCCACTGTAGTACGGGTTTGCTCATAAATGCCCATGGCCGATCGAGGTCGGTGCAAGGACCTTGTCTCTACCGATGTAGTTTGCCCCCATAAACATGAATATCAAGGGTGTTTGCATCGAAAAGTTGTTCATAAATTGTTATAAACAAATTTTTAGGTCAAATTTAAAAATTAAATCATAGCCTATAATTTTTTTTTTTATATTCTTTAGCTCATTATGAACAGAAAAGGTTTCATGAACAATTTTCCAAAACCTCATTGTTTTGGAGTAAAAAATTAACATAGTTTTAAAAAACGCATTTTCGTGATATGTAACCACGTATCCTTCTAAAATATTTTTAACTCACTGTAATGGATGGGTTCAATATAACCAGGGGAATGGAAAGACAGGTCAGGTGCTAGAGGTAGAAACTTTATTGGGCTATACAACTCTTCCTCGCAATTACAAATCCAGACACAACTCTACTTATTACTGATCGACCCACGCGCACTGACTTAACCGACTCTCCGACTGTCCTACACGTAAAAACCCCCAAAGACAGAGCGTACTGCTCGAAAGAAGATAAAGACCGAATAAGCCCCGCTATCTCGCTTATATCTAGTCTTATAGCCTCTCGTGGAATTCGGCAGTTGTCAATGACCCGTCGTTTCCCACGGAAGCCCGCGCTTTCCTTCCCACAAAATCACTTACTTGACCACGCTGCCTGGCCGTTGACGGGTTCAGCGTCCGCACTCCTGGCACATTACACTGAGCTTGGGCTGCAAGCACAAGCCACGGGTGGTCACTTGCGAAAGCAAGTCAACGTCCGTGACACTCACCCAGGCTTAAATTGTATCTAAAGACTAGTACTTTTAAATAAAAAAATATTCAGGACCCTTAATTGTAATGCGATGGAGGTACGACCAATCAACGCATGCCTGTTTTCATCCTTGTGCATGCAACTGATAACACTCCAGACTTGTGAAGATTGCGCTTAGATTATCGAGCCAAAGTAGTCTAAAGAAACACATTCTGAAAACGAATAAATGGGATTTTTTATGTCAAAACTGATGATTTATAGTGATCAACATTTGTATAGACCATACATTTTTTATTTAAATTATTGTTTGATATGCTAATTTGTGCTATTGATTTTCATCCAGTCGTTTGCAGATAAATTCTTTTGATACATTCTGATGAACAAATTGCTCCTATAAGCATTACAAGTTTTATTTTCTGATGGAATAAATAAATTATAATTTTTTCATCTCCAACTTTTAAGCACCTAAGATTTTATTTTGGGAAGACTGACTTGGCGAGCTTGCAAACCTGTTACACTGACAAATCGTAGCGGGAGAAATGAAAAAAAGAAATGTTCGAATTGGAGCGCGTAAGTTTAACGTTATCAACGTGCAAGAGCATTTTCCGAGCAAATCTAAAATTCGTCAGATTTTGGCGCACAACTTTACCAGCATCCCAGTCTAATACTTCATCTCTTTTGGATCTGAAAAGTGCATCAAAATGTTGCTCACATCAATACCTTTGAAATTATGTGCTGCAGGAAAAATGAAAAAGCCGTAAGTAGCTTCCAGGGGTCGCACAGTGTGTCCAAACATACTTTTTTATGACTAAATAAAATTGCACCGGCTGTAGAGGATCGATCGAGGTGATTTTTTTTTTTAACATGTAACTAAGACCCCAAAAATGTATGGAAAATTGATCCAAAGATAAAGCAAGGGGTCAAAGGGGGTGAAAACAACCCCTAAAGTCTTACATTTTACGTGAATTTCAGATTAAGTTGAAATCACATCTAAAATTCATAATCAATCATAGTAAACTCTATCGAAGTACTTAAATTTTATGGCAGTGTTATAAAAAAAAATTATAGGTAGTCGTTACATCCCTCTAAGGGGGAAAAATTACTGTAAACTACCCCTAAGCTGAAAAATAGGGTATTTATTGCATGTTGCAAATTTTTGTAATTAAATCTAGCATGTAGGGGTTAAATCATTTAAACTTGTAGGTAAAACACCACAGATTTGAGAAAAATTGGTCCGAAGATGGAACAAGGGGTCAAAAGGGGTGAAAAGCACCCCTAAAGTCATAAATTTCACGTGAATTTCTGATTGATTCAAAATCACATCTAAAATTCATAATCAATCATTGCAAACTCTATCGGAGTATTTAGATTTTATAGTGGTGTTATCAAAAGAAATTGTAGGTAGTCGTTATATCCCTCTAAGGGTAAAAAATTACTGTAAACTACCCCTAAGCTGAAAAATAAGGTATTTATTGCATATTGTAAATTTTTTAAATTAAATCTAGCTTATTGGGGTTGATTTTTTTTCGAGCTTGTAGGTAAAACCCCATAGTTTTCAGAAAAAATTGGTCCGAAGATGAAACAAGGGGTCT
>JAPYYV010004879.1:0-19542 GCA_030522625.1 Copidosoma aretas
TATTTTCATTAAATTTCTTTCTTTGATTATGGCTATACATGTACAGATGGGGCAATGATTGTTTTTCCTCGATATAAGCTCCACATTGGTGCATAAATAACGATGATTTCTTTTTACGTAGGTAATGTTGTGTCTTAATGGTGATTTTTTCTTTGCGATTAAGTGCGCTGGGTATGGTTGTGACAGACTGCCTGGGTACTGTTGTGCCATACTAAAATGTATAAAAATATTTTTTTTTTTGATTTCGAAAAAATATTCCAAATATTTGTTTGTTTTAAGACAGTTTATGTATTATTTTATACGTATATGAGTTTTCGTCAACTTTTTCCATGATTATACCATAAAAACTATTACTTTAATTATAAACGCTCGAAAAGCGGTTCAAGTGTCCCATCTATGTTAAATTGATTTGAAAATTTTTCAAAAGGAGCTTATGCTGCCTTAGGTTGGATATAAGTTGAGATAAACGTGACTTTTAATCATTAAGGTGTAGTTAATAATCTGTCACTACCGTCCCCAGGCACTGTCACAACCGACCCTGGGGTGTGGTCGGTTGTGCCATTTTTTTTTTTTTTTTCCAATCAGCTCGTACGTGTAAACAGTTGTACCTGCAGTCAAAATTTTTGTACACTCATGTAGAGAAGTATCCAATTTGTCATGCCTAATAATTTAAATTCCGCTAAGTAGCATACTTTCAAAGTTACGGGCTATCTAGTAAAAATTGGCACAACCGTACTTAGTCTCCCCCTACACTTGAGTATAATAGATGAAACTTCAATTCATCGAAGTTGCTTTGAGTGCACTGGATCATGGCCTTTCAACAAAAATGCTATAGATTATGATATATTTAGAAAAAAAAAAAAATAAGATAGCCACAAACACCAAAACTATCTCTTTATTAAGAATGTTGTGAATTATTGAAAGAATTTAAAAAATCGCTCGATCAACAATCACGAAACGATTTTAAAGTATCTTAGTCAAGTAAAATATGGAATAGTAATTATTTATTCAAAGGTTTGTTTAAGTATTGGACAAGACTAAAAGGAGATAGGAATGTAAATTCAAAGATGATAGAGAATGATGATAAAGAATTAGCTTCTACGCTGTCAAATGAAACTCTTGGTACCTTATTTACATTATAAAATAGAAGAATAACAGTGGTTACATTTATTTTATTTTTACACTTTTTTTATTTAATATTTTTTTGGCAAAAGAACCAATTATTGTACTTCAATCGTATTTACACTTTTTAGCAAATATTCGTTTTTTTTTTTTTCTAAATGAGATAAGAACAGTTTGATTTTTATTATACACTTTGATAATCTTTTTATGTGACAAAATTTTTAGCTAGAATTTAATTCTGTGACTTAATTTTAAAAAAATTGAAAAATTTTCATAATATTATAATGTTTAATTTTTTTTCAAGAAGAAAAGTTTAAAATGTTTTTTACGAAATTTTTTAACTAATTAATCTTGAGCATGGAGGTAGTTCTCATCGACAAAAAAATTCCACTTGCACCGGAGACAGAAAGATCACACATCGTTTGTTCTATAATCAGTTACAGTAAGAAAATTCGGGATAAAATTAAATATTCTGAAATGGTACAAATACCTGTGATTAATAACGATACCGTGAATAATTTGGAGTCTAGCGGCAGTTTTACCTTATCAAATGATGTTAAAATAGAGTTTCTTCATTATTTTAAAGAACAGAATATCAATGTGTATTAATCAAGTGGCTTTACCAATAATTAAAATTGAATCAATGGAGGATCTACTTCAAAATGTACTAAAAGTAAATATATATAATTTTATATTTTTGCTTAAAAGTTGAACTTTACAATTTTTCATACAATTACATTTTTTAGGCGAAACCTTATTGCTAAGCCATTCTACCCCAACTGTTAGTCAAGATAAGGAGGAATTATCTTCCAAGGATGACATTAATATAAAAATTATGAATCTCAAACAGGAACCCATTGAAAACAAAATAGAAAATCACGAAGGTTTGTCAAAGCGTTATTTTTTCTTCTATATTTCCTGTACTCCAAAAGTATCCGATCTTCTTGCAATATTTTCATTTACTTTCAGGTAATCTTAAAGGTCAACGCATCTCTGATTGTTTCTTACTACCGACCGATTATTTACCTAAAAAAGAAAAAATATTGAAAAATCGATAAAGCCTAAGACGGTAGCAGCTGCACCGTCTGATGAGTTTTAAGAGAGAATCAGAAAAATCAAAAAAAAAAATTGAAAGCACAAGGAATTATGATGTGTCAAGCAGAATGAAAAAAGTTGTTGGATAAAGGAATGAAGGGAATGAAAGAAGCCGAAGAAACGACAAAAGCTATCGACGATAGATTGAACGAATTAAATGTTAAAAGATGTAAAACCGAGCCAAAGGAATCTTAATAATTTTGCCTAAGTTTAAAATAACTTAAATCTTTCTTTGCATAAAAATGATTAATGTATGCTTAGTAATAAAATAATTCTTATTCACAAATACAAATTCGTTAACTTAAACGTTGTAAATATATAATATTTGCCATAAATAATTTTTTTTTAAACGTATATACGTAATTGTTTGCGTAGCTCATAATATGTACAAAAAACGACTTGGATTTCTATTTTATATAATCTTATTGTGAACTCTTTCATATCATTCTTGCCGTAGGAATTCGTTCTTTAGAGTCGAGCGTTTCGAATGGTGCCAAAACATTATTAGTAATGGTTTTTTTTTTTTTTTAAATTAATGGGTAATTAAAACGTCGTCGAGTAACTGGCCCATAATACGTACCTATACTTTATTAGCGTGCGAGTGTATTTGGTTGTTTGGTTGTAAGTACTTGAGATGTCTCATATTTTCATTTCATATTGAGCTAGAACGTACGGTTCTGCCATTATCTTTTCATAACTCTTGTCACTAACGGTCCATTTCATTGTTCTGCCTCTGTCTATTGATAAAATTAGGTGTGCATAAAAAATACAAATTCCAAGTGGATATAAAGTATTAGCTTCAGCTGCTTCTGGTTGTTTTCGGCCATATTCGACGATGTTAAAGGGCTATTGTGAGGTAGTTCGTCTGCAATCTGAATTATTCTTCTGTACTCTGCCGAGTTCGGCGATATAGTGTCTTTCGGGTGACTTTGGCCATCTTTGTCTATAAAAATAAGCATCAAGTCAAAATTTTTAAGGTTTGAGGGGGTGTCGACGAATTCTGAAATTTTTTTATGTTTTTGAGGGTAGGTCGACCAATCCTGAAAAATTTCGAAGTTTTTAAGGGGGATCGACAAATGCTGGAAATTTGTTAAGTTCTTGAGGGGGTGGCAGGGGTGGTGAGGGGGTTAAGGGGGGGGATGACGGGGTGCCAACGAAAAATTGGAAAAATGATTTTTACGTGAAATAACGGAGAAAACGATCGATTTTTTGAGGGTGGCCAGAGGGTTGGGGTTAAGAAGGGGCACGAACAAGTCATGATCACTCAAAACACGTAAAAATATAACAAATACCCGTGATTTAAGGGGTGGCTGAGGGGCTGGTGAGGGGGGGTGAGGGAGCCAAACATTTTTCATTCAACGAGATTTAGATGTATATGTGCGTGTATTTATATATATATATATATATATATATATATATATGTGTGTGTGTGTGTGTGTGTGTGTGTGTATGTGTGTGTATGTGTGTGTATGTATTTGATACGCTTGATTTTACTCTCGATTTTCCGTAATATTATTTTATTTTTTAGAACGCGAGGGATAGTATATACAAAGCACTCGTCGCGAGTAGGTAAACGCAGCATGCGTCGCCTATAAAACTACCACTGTATATCTACAGCATACACTGGAATGCAGTTGATGAGAGCTAGATGTGTGCATGAGTTGCGGACTTAGCTATAGATGTACCCTATACCCATAGCTTCGTAGCACGTGCAGTTAGCGGTCGGATGCAGTGCACCACAGTTTGAGATTCTGTATTATGCTAGCTAGCTGACACAGCCAGAGTTGCAAATATTGTATCGTTTTTACCTGGTATTTCGTGATATTTACGCAATGATCTAGTAGTGGGTCGTGATATTCTCTGATTTGTAATATTGTGATCGTCGCCAATAAGCGAAAGAAGCAAAAGTAAACATAGAATCTATAATGAACTTTCGTTACCTTTTTTTTTTGGGCGTGTACACCAGTGCCTTTTTGGTATTTTATTGTAAAAAGCTTGTTTGGGATCCAAAATTGTTTTTCTGTGAAGGGAATAAACGCTTATTTCCTCATGTTAATCATGGGCAAGAAAGAAAAAACGAAGTTACATCTACAAAGGTTAGGATGATTGACGGCTGTAGTTAGGACAGATGTTGTATTCGTGTGGCGTTAAAAAATTACTTTAAAATACAAGGACCAAGAAAAATTTCACGTTACGCAAAAAAATTATATCCAAACTTGAATGGAGACAAGTTGATTTGTTCGTCGTGCAGAAAGTCCGTAGGAACTAAGTCGATAACCCTTGATAAACCAGAACACATTCCATCACTGGAAAGATGAAGGTAATCTTGTATTTTTATATGGCTTAATTTCTTTTATATAAGTTATACTGATAAATCGAAAATAAGTAAATAATTGATCTATAAACATTTTTAATCAATAACAAAATATCTTCCTTTTATGATACAGTGCTGGATAAAAATTCTTCTTAATTTTCTACGGCAAATGATTGCGGACGAAAAGAGAAGTTAAAAGATATTGGAAAATTTACAATAACTAAGAAAACAAACCATAATATTGAGTCCCCGTTGAGACTGCTGCCATGGCAATCGAATGGTTGAATAATGTCAAAGCTTTGCTTTGTAATGAAGACATGACTTGTTCTAACAAGTTACAAGTACTTGCACTTTTTCTTTCATTGTTGACTGTAAATCAAATAACAAGAATATTTTAAAATACTATGAGAGTATCGCTTTGTGCTAAAAAGTTTATCGAATCAAAGGAAGTTTTTGCGAAACCTGACATCAAAAGGGGCTAGTTAAAAGACCTATTCGTTTTGTGTTGATTAAACAATCAGTCTCTTTAATAGGCGTTTACTTTTTTATACAGCCGTAACTAAATCATGTTTATTCTTAGAGAAAATATCTAATATTTTATTCTACTTAAGTATCAATCAAATAAATGTTTTTTTGTTGCAAAGCTTTTTGAAATTTTTTATTTTTTGAATAACTTAATACCGTTTTCCTAGTTACGTTTCATAGGCATTTGTAAAGTCCTTTATTTATTTTCAATTTTTTTTTTCAAACTAAAACTTGCTAAGTTAAACATTATGATAGAATTAAACTCCTTTTTTTGGAAGTAATAAAAACGATATTCATACATAGGTCACATTATGAATCAGTAGTACGATGAAAATGTAACTATTTTTTTGACACGTACTTTTGAAGTTTCTTTTTCTACATTCTGGTAATCTTTTACCTTGGGCAATATCCAATATAATAACATATTATTATTTGAGAAGTAAAATAAGTTAAACGATGCCAAGAATCGAAGACTGTCTTACTTAGATTAAAGAAGGGGAAAAAAGTCTAAAACAGCTGCTTTTGTTAAATATTAAAGAAATTTAGGAAATATCATTTAAGTTTTAACATCAGTTTCACGAAAATCACGTCATTGAAACCGACTTAATGTGTATTGGCTGGTAATAAAGTAACGCACAATAATTTTGTCTGTGCGTATCATCAAAATGTAAAGTTGATGGATAACGGTAAGCAACTATTTGTTTAAAAATATTATTTTTATGTGTTTTATACCTTGTTTCCATTTTAACCAATTATCAATTATAAACCCCTGCCAATACATTAGCACAAAGCTTTCTTAACAATATTTTCTTGCAATCATTCAACTTAAAAAAATAAATATATAAATAAATATTAGGAAGATTTAAAATGTGAAAAAAGCTGTTTTTATGCTCTGTGATGTATAATTATTTTCAAAGTAACATTATAATGTTGACCCGAATAGTACAAAAAATATTGTTAAAATTTTTTCGTATTGAAAACAATCGAACAAAGCATTAGAAATTATAACTGAAATTGATATACGTGATGTAACTATCTTGTAGTTAAAATATCATTGAATAATAAAAAGCTTTTCAATTATCTATAGAATAATACTATAATGAAATAAAATTTTTCATTTTTTCACTCCAAAAACAGCCAGACCTGTTTTTTTAACACTTAAAATTGTTATGACAAACTTGATGAGATATGAAACATCCAATCTTCTTCTGGATCTATATAGGGATATAAAAAAAACATTTGGAGCACTAGATCATAAAAATCATTTGGAGGGTTCTTATGATATACCTGATTCCATAAAAAAATTATTGATTTTTTTCAATAAAAAAAAAACGGCATGAAGTAAAAACAAATTTTTTCCATAAAATAAAGCTATTTTAAAACTTTAAGAGATACAACTAGTAAAGCAATCGATTTTTAATTTTTTTACTCAATAATTAGAAAGTAACTGCTTTTTCGACATCAAAATTTGTTACAACAACCTAAATAAAGTATGAAACTTGGATTTTTGTTTTTTAATTAATGCAAGAATACAAAGACGAATTTTTCAAGCTTCAAATCATCAAAATTACCCGAAAGGTTTTTAAGATATGTGGGATTTCTTACAAAAAATTAAGTATTTTTTAAATCAAAATTAAACAAAATATTTTATCAAAATAAGTTGAAATGACAAATAGAGCCTTTTTGAAGCTCTGTCGAATAACACTATTTAGAAAGTCAAATCGATTTTATTTTATCCCCAAAGAAGTAAAAAACCAGTTTTTCAACCACAGAAATCGTTATAAAAGCCTTAATAAGGTATAGAACTTAAGTTTTTTTTCCGAGCCACGAAGTGGTGCAAAAAGCTTTTTTTCTTTAAAATATCTGCCTTCTCCTCAAATCTTAACCGATTTAGACGATATTTTTATTTCAATAAAGAAAAAGACTTATACGATGACATGTCTCTGACACTCTCTTAATTTAAGTCAACATAACCTCAAAAAAAAAGTTACACCCGGAGAAATCAGAATAGTATGTGTATTGATAAGAGAACTCACTATATATTACGTTTTCAGTGTAACTTAGTGATTCCAAAATACTCAAGGCCAGAGCTTGAGACCACAGTCGATTCTACATATGCAGTTATTCCTTACAGAAACATGAAATTTTATTTTTTTTACTTAAACAATGATTATTTGTTAAAAACTCTGTTGCTCCTTAAATCTTGACTGATTTTTCAGTTTTTTTTTTAAATAAAGGGGAGGACCTTGGCTAGGACAAGTCACTGTCATTTTCTAAATTCAGTTAAACATAACATGTTTGCTGCGTAACCTTGTCATTACAAAATCCTCAGGGCTGCATCACAAGACCACAGTCGGTTCTACAGTTGCAATTATACCTCACATAACCATAAAATTGATATATATTTTTATATTATGATTGCTTTTTTCTCAATAAATCTGCTTGCTCCTCAAGTCTAAACCGATTTGACGGATTTTTTTTAAATTAAGGGGATGACTCAGGCTATGACTGCAACTCTCTTGATTAAGTTTAAGATAACTTCAAAAAAAATGTTACATCATATATAATGACATCTTTTAAGAATACATGTACTATTTTGATTACTATAGCTATAACATTTATTTGGAGTTATAGCGAACTTAAGAAAGTGTCAGTGACTCGTCATAGCTTCAGTCCTCTTGTACAATTTCAAATAAACCAGCAATATAGGCACATCTATTGAGCTACTCTAATTTTTTTTTAATATCATTTGGCAGATCTAGCGATCAGTGTCGATTCCTCTTATTTGAATGTTTTGGGCAGTATAAACTATAGTTGGTTTTTCGGTTCGTTGTTGTCAATTCTTGAAAGGGAAGTACAACCAATGTATATTTCTTCATTAAATATATCTATGTATATGTACATATAGACAGTATACAAGTATATATATATATATATGCATATATATATGTATATATATATATATACTAGTAAAGCTTTGCCCCCTGTACACTACCTGGGCCGACCCCCATATTTTAATATTTCTATTCTCATCTGTGAATAATGAATACAAAAGTTAATATTAATACACATGTATGCGTACAAACATAGGCTACTAAAGCGATTTCACAAAATGTCTTCGATAATTAGAACGAACATAGTAAATGTATGAAATAATTTTACTAATTTATCAAATAAATATTAATAATTTATTACGGATAAGAACTCCAATGAGAATTTAAGGTTAATGTTAATACAAACGTATATATATAATTTTTACGCAATCATTATTATTACAGAAACAGTTATGAGCCTTTTTTTGTCATCTTTGATTATTTTTAAATTAATTATGGATATCAGTTTATAATCAGATATCATTTCGAAATTGTTTTTCAAAATTTTTGAAGGTAAAATTTTTTATTTTATGATTTTTTCATTTCTTACATAGAATTTTACATACTTCTACAGTTCCTTTTTTTTTTTTATAACTATTACAAATTCTTATTCTCTTATATTGGTATTATTACTTTTTTAAAAGAGTCACTTATGTAATTGCTTAAACATACAATAACATGTTAGAATTTTTTTTTACATTTACATAATATCACAATTTATGAAGCATAACATATCTTCAAACTTTCATTTTTCACTGTTGTGCTTTATTTACCTACATAAATATCTTATATTTTCACATGAATCATCTTCCGCCAGCAAATCTTTCAATTATCTTTTAATTCTTTATTTCTGACTGATATCATTTCGCTTGTTTGTTTTCCTCTTTACGTAGCAATGTGTGCTTTATTTTTTTTTTTTTTATTATTGCAGATCCTATAGTCCATCACTTACAAACTTTTAAACTGACCTAGGTCATTATTATTTTGCTTTATTTTTCTCTCTCTGCTTTTTTTTATTTTTTACATCTTATAGATGATAGAGTTGTCAATCACCATATAGTTTTTCTGTATCTCCTGATTGACAAAATTCTCTCTTTTCTTGTAAAATTATCTTTGATTTTATCAAGTTTATTTTCCTTTGTAGCTCTTTTTATAAATCTTATCGTTGTCGAATCCTCTACTTTCTCATATAGTAATACTTTTCTGCCTCTTTTGTATTATTTAAATTGATAAAGTCCGTTAATTCTTCGATTAGTAATGAATGAGGCGACCTCCTCTTGTCCATTTGTAATTCTAAATATATCTTTTCATCTTTCTCTTCCCTTTTTCATTCCCAAATCCATGCCTACTTTTCCCGCCTCTGGCTTCCGTATATGGGTGCGTCCAGCGAGATCTAGCTATCTCGCGCGTGCGTTGCATTTTTTGCTCAAGCACACTGTGTTTAACTCGCTCGAACGGACTAGGAAAAATCTAAAAAAGTAATAAAAAAAGAAAATTGATAGATTTTCACCTGCTCTTCATAATAGTACAAAAATTTTCTCATCAAAAACCTTATTTGTGTTGAAATACGTCTTAACATTTTTCGTCGTTTCTCTAAGATTCGCCACAGCTTTGAAAAATATAGTTTACACGAATCAAAACAGCAACCCTTAAACCACACGTCCAAAAATTTTTAGAGTAAAAAATGCGTAAATAACAAATAGATGAAGACGTGAACTTTGGGTCACCTACGCTTGACGGACAACTATATAGTTATAGTACAAACTGTACACTCACTGATAAATACTTGACATTCATCAAAACATATTTTACGTTATGTATAAGTAGAAGTCACGAAATTTACTTGATTCGCTGGATAGTTCACAAACAGTGGAATAACCAACCTAAAAAACTTTAAAGTTTCAATGTGTTCTGCAATGTCTCGAAGGATAGTACATTACCGTATTTGATTTTACATACTTACATAATCGTATGTTAGTAGGCTGAGAGAGCGAATCCTTTTACCAAATAAGATCTTTTATATTTTATGCTATATTATGCAAAATTATCAAATATGAAGACTAAGTTTACCAATGGAAGACCTGGACGACAATGGACAGAAGGTCTTTTTAAACGGCACCCAGAACTCACAATGAGTATGGCACAATATTTAATCGAGGCACGGACAGATATAGCTTAAAAGCATTTGAGAGAATGGTTTTCAGGAGTCCAGTCGTTTTAGAAAAGTAAAAACTTGCTCACCTTAAAACCTTCTAAAGTCTTCAATTGTGATTTGACAAGTGTAGAGTTGTGTCCAAAAGCAAAAAAAGTTATCACCACAGTGGTATAAAAGAAAGTGTTTCAGCAAGTTGATGGTGACGAGAAAGTAAAACTCTACTACCATGCTTATGTACAATGCTTAGGGCACTCGTGCCCCTCCTATGCTAATGTACAAATATAATAGTGATATTTTAGAGGAAGTCTAAATAAATTGTTTACGTGATTAGGGATTAGGAATCTCTGAAAGTAGTTGGCAGACCACGAAGACTTTTTTTGAATACATAACAAATGTATTTTATCCTTGGGCAAATGTAAATGAGCTCTAGTTCCCCATAGTTATTTACTTAGATGGTCATTTATCCCATGCTTTTATACCACTGATAAGATTCTGTAGACTTTACAGTAATGCAATTATTCAGTTGATTCATCGCTCAACCCACATATCTCAACTGTTTTTTGAGTCTTTTTTCGCACCTTCTAAAGCAAGCTGGTCAAAAACTATTAACAAGTAAAAAACCGATGATAATATAAGTCGTCTGAGAATAGAACATCGTCCAAATGTTGTCAAAGTGACAGTTAAGAATATTAGAGATGAAGCGTCAATTGTTTGAAGTCGCTTTGAGTGAACTGTATTATAGACTTTTAACAAATTCTATAGACTATGATATATTCAGTAAAAGAAAGAATAAGAATGCCACAAATACACCAGAAATAGCTCCTCATTACGTAGGTAGCGAATTTTTGGAAGAATTTGAAAAATCTCTTGATAAACAATTACAAAACGATTTTAAAGTATCTAAGTCAAGTGGATTATGGAATGGTGATAAGGAATCCAAATGTTTGTTTGAGTATTAGATAAGACTAAAAGGAAATGTGAATGTAAATTCGAAGTGCATAGAGAAAGATGACGACGAATTAGCTTTTATGCAGTTAGAAGAAACTCTTTGTACTTTATTTACATCATAAGATGGTAAAACAGTAGATGCATTAATTTTATTTTTACACTTTTTCTATTATTATTTTTTTTTTTTTTCGAAAATCAATAATTGTACTTTGATCGTATTTAAAAAATATTCAATTATTATTAGTGTTTTTTATTTATAAATTTGATTTGAACAGTTGGATTTTTATCATACACTTTGAAGAACTTTTTATGTAACAAAATTTTCAGCTAAAATTTGATTTTTTTGACCTACCTAATCTTAAAAATCTTAAAGAAATTCTAAAATATAAATATATTTATTTTTTTTTTGCAAGAATAAGAGTTAGAGATGTTTTTTTTGGGCAATTTTTCTACTAATGAACCTTGGAGTATGGAGGTAGTTCTTATCGATCAAGAAGTTTCACTTGTACCGCTGACAGAAAGATCACACTACGATTGTTCTATAATACGTTATAGTAAGACATTACAGGATAAGATTACACATTAAGAGAAGGCACAAATACCTGTAATTGTCGATGATACAGTAAATAATTTGGAGTCTAGTGGCAGTTTTACCTTATCAAACGATGTTGAAGTAAAGTGTGTTGATTCCTTTGAAAAGCATAATATCAATACGTATCAATCGAGTGGCTTGACCAATAATTGACATAAAATCAATAATAAATTAACTTTAACATATACTTAAAGTGAATGGATATATTTTTATATTTTTGCTCAAAAGTTAAACTCTACTATTTTTCATATAATTATTCTTTTTTGGCGAAACCTTATTGCTGAGCAATCCTGCCTCAACTATTAGTCAAGATAAGGGTTAATTATATTTTAAGGATAACATTAATAAAAAAATTATGAATATTAAACAGGAACCCATTGAAAACAAGAACTAGAATCATGAAGGCTCGTCCAAGCGTTATTTTGTCTTCTATATTTATTGTACTCCAAAAGTATCCGATACTCCTGCGATATTTTTAGTCTCTTGCAGGCACTTATAAATCCAAGCGCATCCTTGATTTTTTCTTACTACCCACCGATTATTTACCTGAAAAAAAGAAAAAATCTTTAAAAATCTATAAAGCCTAAGATGGTACCAGCTGCAACGTCAAATGAGTTTTAAGACTTGTATATTTAAAAAGAAAATCAGAAAAAACAAAAGGGTATGAAAGCACAAAAAAAAAGATGCGTCAAGCAGAAAGGAAAAAATTGGTGGATAAGAAAAAAAGGGAGATGAAAGAAGCCAAAGAAGCGACAAAAGCTATGGACGATAGATTAAATAATTTAAATAATAAAAGATGTAAAGCGGAGCCAAAGGAATCTTAATAATTTTGCCTAAGTTTACAATAACTTAAATCGTTCTTTGAATAAAAATAATTAAGGGAAGACTATAGAATCTTTGTGAGCCAATAATAAAGATAGACTGACTTGATGGTATTATCTTACAGATAGATAATACCATCAAGTCGGTCTTTCTTTATTATTGGCTTACAAAGATCCTATACTCTTTCCTACATACAATTTCGTAAGCGAAAGTTGATAATAATATACAACTCATAAAAAATAATTAGGTTATGTCTAGTCATAAAATATTTTTTATTTACAAATTAAAATTTTTTTTCTTCAACATTGTAAAATTATATAATATTCACCATATATCATTTTTTTTTAATGCGTAAGAGTAATTTGTTGCGTGGCTTATAATAAAGTCATCCATCATAGGCCAGGTGGACGAAGTAAAAACAGGAGGCTCGTAATATGTACAAAAAATGACTCGGCTTTTTATTTTTTTAAATTTTTTAGTGAACTCTATTTTATCATTTTTGTAGTCGGAATTTTTTCTCCAGAGTCCAGCTTTTTAAATGCTGCCAAAACAATAATAGTAATTGTTGTTTATGTTTTAAAATTGATGCATAATCAAAATGTCGTCAAGTAACTGGCCCATAATACGTACCTTTACCTCATAAGCGTGAGAGTGTACTTGGTGATTTGGTTGTAGGTACTTGAGATGTATCATATTATTATTTTGTATTGAACTATAGCGTACAGATCTGCCTTCTTTTTTTCATAACTGTTGTCACTAACGGTCCGTTTTATTGTTCTGCATATGTGTTTTCATTAAATTTGTTGTGCGGGAAGAATATAAAATTTCAAGTGGATGTAAAAGATCAGCTTTAACTGCAATTGGCTGTTTTCGGCATTATTCGACGATGTTAGAGGGCTATCGTGAGTTGGACTATCTGTATTTGGGATTATTCGTCTGCTTTCGGCCAAATTATGAGATATGGTGTCTTCTGGGTGACTTCGGCCATCTTCGTCTATGAAAATAAGCATTTTAAGGGAGTCGATAATCCTGAAAAATTTTCATGTTTTTGAGGGGGGTCAACAAATCCTAAAAATTTTCCAATTCTTGCAGATGGGCTGAGGGGGGTCGACGAAAAATTGGAAAAATTATTATTACGCGAAATCATTGAGAAAATGATAAATTTTCTGAGAGTGGCCGGAGCGGGGGGGGGGGGTGAGGGGGGGCACAATCAAATTGCGATCACTTAAAATACATAAAAATGTAACGAATTTACCCGTAATTGGAGAATGCAATGAGGAGGGCGGAAGATATTTAGTCAATATCACAATATATATACTAGTAGGGCCTAGCCCTCTGCGTGCTCTGCGTGCGAACTCCCATTCTTCAATATTTTTATTCTTATATCTGAATGATAAACAATAAGATTAATTTTTATACACATACATGCGTACAAACATAGATAACCAAAGCAATATTGTAGACAGAATTGTTGGCTCTTGATACATTTTTTTAATTCTTTTTTTCTGCCTTTTCCTTATAACCATCCCTCTTCTTTGCTGTTTTATTTATTTATTAGCTCTCTAAAACTCATTAAAAATTTTTTCTTGCTACATTTCTTAGCTTTCTTACGATTCGTTAAATTTTATATCTCTTATAACTCTATTCATACATTTTGCGTTAGTCTTTAACTCTATCTTTACTCTCTCTTTTATTTTTTTAGTATTTTATGAATAAATCTTTAATGCATATTTTGTGCTTAATTAGTAAGGAATTCTTTCTATTAATTTGCAATGATTTGTAGTTTTACAGATTTTTTTATTTTTAGTTCTTCTGTACCTGTGTGATTACATTACGTAACCTGTCCTATGTTTTTGTGATATTTATTTAATATGTATATTCACCTACCTGCGCGCTCTGCTTGTCAATTTTCCATTTATCTATATTTGTAAGACAAATTATTTTAATAATTTTCTTATAAATATATAAAATTTCTCATAAAAATAATTAATTTTTCCCTTATTTATTTAAGAAGCTTATAATGGCTTTATTCTTCAATTTAAACAAAAATTTTGAGATGTACATCTTTTCTTATTTGTAAATATTTTAATTTTTTTTTCAAATGCTGCTTTAAAAACATTTTTTTTTAAAAAAGTTTTATTTGGAAATAAATAGAACATTAAAAAAACGATTGCTTGGGCTAGGACTTCGGACAAATACACAGACGTGATGGATTCTGATTTTAAATAACAAACAATCAACCTAAACTTAGCACATTTCACCGATTGCATTTATATAGAACAAATATGATACTCTTTTTAGTTAGATCACTGACTGCCTTTTTTTTAAATTACCATCATTTTACATACCCATAGAACAACTATAAAAGCTATAAGAAACATGTTGAAAATGATCGGACTTTAAAAGAAAATTCATTGGATCTGTATTACATTAATATAAGATTATCTATGTACTTATATTAGTACAATGATTTTGTCAATTAAATGAGTTCATGCTTTTTACATTTTAAGCACTATTTACACAATTTTTAAAATCACCACCATTCTATTCGGAAAGCTTCTTTACTTTCTAGTGCTTTCATGATTTATCATCAGCTAAAGAGACACCCTACTAATTAAAATATTTTTATTGGGTAAATTCCAATAATTGGTTATTATAAACAAGATTTTTCTACTGGATGTATTGCAAAATTTGTAGATAAAATTTGAAAAATTTATTACAGACTTAAAATTTATTACATTTATGTATTTTCTTTTTTTTACAGGTATTCTTTCTCAATTTATTTAATACTAATATTATTTGTAATTTTAATATATATGAAATAATGTACTACAGATACGAACAGTATATCAGTAAACTTCAGAAAAATCTTATTTTTCAATGAACATAGTAAAGAAAAATTATTTAAATGTGCTGAATGTAAAAAAAGGTTTAAAAGATTGACACATTTAAATAGACATGTATGTATTCATAAAAAAGGTCGTAAAAAAAAAATTTTCTAAAATGTGGTTAGAATCTTTAAGGAGCTTTGGAAGTTTAGCTTAGAGGGGTGAGGAGCGGGGAGTCCTCTCTTTGATACACGAGTCTCCGCAACGTATATGCCATAAAATTTTATTATGTAATCCATGAAAAAAAATCTTTGTTTCATACTTTCTACTCTATTTGTTTTGCTTAAGCCTAAAACTACTTCAACTGTCCTTCGCTCCCGACCTATTGTTTTTTTCCGTGCCAGAAACATTTTTGTTTAAAACCACACTCCTCGGTCTAGGTCCTAGTTTTAATCTTCAAATGCATCCATTTTTAATTCAAACAGATCGGTTTTTATCTCTCCTCCATTTCTAAAAACAAGCTCGTATTTTTTCATATGATGCTAGATTATATCATATGGACAAATTTTGTTGTTGGTGAAATCACGCTGTATGCTCATCTTTCTGCGTATCGGGATAGCCGGGGGTAGGTGGAGTTTTCGACTTGCTCTTTGACAATACGACTGCATGATACATAAAGAAATATCTTGTATTATATAGTTGTAAGTATAAATTTAGTCGTAAATCCCCCTCGCCTCCTTAAAATTTTTTAATATCTTTTAAAGCTCCCCTCCCCCCCTTGAAAAAACAACAAAAGAAGATGTTTTTTTTCCTACCTCCCCCCTCACCTACCTTCGGCCTCCATCAGCCACCCCCTTTAATTTTGCGGTTCCCTTTCTGGTCTCCCTCCAACCCCCCTCTGACCTTCTACTGGAATTAAAAATGTTGTAAATTAAATAAATTATTATTAATTTTTTATATAGATAGTTTTGCAAGAAAAATTAGAAACATGAATATTTCAGGAAATTACCGTTTTAATTGTACGATAAAAGCTTAGGTTAAGAGAAAAAAAATTGATGTGATTTAACAATAGGACGACTGAATATAGTGTTCTCTCAGGATTATAAGCATTTTTATCAAACTTATTCTGAATCGGGCGAGTGGAGCTAAATTTTTCGGAAGTTTGAAAACAGAAAATAAGATACATTATAGTACGCTTAGAAATACTGTTATTGCTTTAGGTTCAGTCTAGCACGACTCCTAAATTTATAAAATTTTCAGGAACCTTGTAACGTTATGCTGCCATACCAATTGAGAAAAATTTTTGCATGAATTTCAATATCTGAAGACATTTGTGATAAGAATGTTTGGAAATCATATAATCATTATTTTGAAAGGTTTAAATGACGATAAGCAACATAATGCTTTATTACATTTAAATGAAATCTTAAAATACTAATTATTAAGATATGTATTTTTTTTATTGATAAATTATTCAATCTTTTTTTGAATGCTGCTTTTACAATATTTCTTTCAAAAAAACTTATAATTTGGAAATTAATTGAACATTAAAAAAAACAATTGCTTGGGCTAAGACTTCGGACAGGTACACAGACGTGATGAATTGTGATTTTTAATAGCAGATAATCAACCTCAACTTAGCACATTTTACCAAGTGCATTTATATAGAACAAATATGAAACCTTCTTTGGTTAAGTCATTGGCTTTTATTTTTAAAATAGCCTTACTTTTAATGCTTATAGAACAACTATAAAAGCTATAAAGAACATTTTAAAAATAATCGGACTTTTGAAAAAATTTCATCGGATCTATATTACATTAATATAAAATTATCTATATACTAACATTAGTACAATAATTCCGTCGATTAAATGTTTTTATGCGTTTCACATTTTTGAGCACTATTTAAAAATTGTATACAATTACCACTATTCTATTTAAAATGCTTTTATAATTACTAGTTCCTTTATGATTTTTTTTCAGCTAAAGAGACTTTCAACTATTCAGAATATTTTTACTGCGTAAATTCCAATGTTTGGTTATTATAAGCAAAATTGTTTTACTGAATGTATTGCAAAATTTGAGGATGTAATTAAAAAATTTATTACAGACTTAAAATTTGTTACGTCAGAGTAATTTTTTTTTGCAGGTATACTTTTTCAATTTTTTTAACACTTATTTTGATTGTTATTTTAATTCATAACATAATTTAATAAAAATATAAACAGTATATCATTAAACTTTAGACAAATTTGATTTTTCAAAAAACATTGTAAAGAAAAATTATTTTAAGGTGCTGAATGTAAAAAAAATTTTAAAATATTGACACATTTTAATAAACATATATTTAGTCATGAAGAGGAACACGATAAAAAAATTTAAAAAAATGTGGTAAGGGTTTTAAAAATTCAGAATGTTTAAGGAGCTTTGGAAGTTTCGCGCAGAGAAGCGGGGAAAGGGGAGTCCCCCTTTTCATGCCCGAGTCTTTGCTACGTATGTGCAATATAGTTTTATTATGTAATCGATAAAAAACAATCTTTGATTCATAGTTTCTACTTCATCTGATATTCTCAAGCCTAAAACTACTTTGACTGTCCTTTGCTGTCGACCTGTCGTTTTTTTCCGTACCGGGAAAATTTTTTGTTGAGGACGACAGTTCTCGGTCCATGTACCAGTTTTAAACTTCAATTGCATTCAATTAAAATTCAAACAGTTCGGTTTTTATCTCTCTTTCATTTCTTAAAATTAACATTTACTTTTTTTTTCCAGTATATTCTTTGTACTCTATTTATCTAAGTCTTTTTGCATATGTCTTCTCTTTTCTATATGCTAGGTTCTTTAAACAACGTAACTAGATATCTTAAGACATTTAATATTCAGTTTGCCCCGCAATATTTCTCTAATAATGCTATCGTATTCTGATTTAAAGTCCATACACACAGCATATAATTTATTTACAACATCCTGTAGTTTGCTTTCAATTAAATTATTTAGTCCAAAAACATGGTATCTTATTCTTCCTTTTGCAGCCAACTTCTCTTATATTACTTTTTAGTTCTTTACCAATTTTTCCACATTATCAGCGATTATAATTTCTTGAATCGTATATGTTACATTTAAAAAGCCAATTCTCTATAGTTTTAAAGTACTTCTATTTCTTTTCTGGCCCACGCTTCGATAATATGTGTGTTAGTCTAGTTGCTATGAAGTATGTTCGTCAAATCGATCATCCAAATTATTTGCAGATTCTTAAAACACTTTTCCATAATTCTTTTCCTGTGTCTTTTCTGTTTTTGATTTTTCCTAAGACTTTTTTTTTTATAATGGACATAGTCTTGTAAAAAATTACCCTGTTAAGCATCATAGCGCAAGGTTATTCTTAGCACAAAGAGTACCGAGAAACTCTTTGAAACTTGCAAGAGTAGTATTTTGCGTGTAGGTATTTGAATGCGTCAGCAGAAAGGCTTTTTTTTATCTAGTTTCAGAATTTTCTTAGGATCTATAATGATACATATAAAATCTATCTTCCTAAGATCCAAATACAACTTTTCGTTTCAATGTATAGAATCTTATTCACGGCTTTCATACATATAATCATAAATTTTTGGTGTGTGATTAATAATATCGTTATTCTATTGATTATTATTGATGACTACATAATTAATTATCATAAAAGTTGGTTTTTCCAATAGGTGTTTGTATACTTATAAGAAAGTGATAGTGTTGTCAATATTCATTACAAAAGGAAAAACATGTTTAGGGGGGAGCTGGGGGGGAGCTTGGGGGAGTCTGGTAGGGAGCTAAGACGGAGCTGAGAAGGAGCGTAGGGGTGGAGGGACCAGGGAGGAGCTAATTACCTTATTTCCGGGTAGTGATAGGGATAAGCTAGTACTAACCTTAAAACTATACAGCTTTATGATATAGGAAGATATATATATTTATATATATGTATATATATGTTTATAGGAAGATATATATATGTACAGTAGTTCCACATGTATAAATAGCAAGGGTCAGAAATTCGGAGACACTTTTATGTTTATATATATATACCGAAATATATATATATATATTTATATACTAGTGGGGCTTCGCCCCCCTGCGCGCTCCGCGCGCCAACCCCCCACTGTACACATTGCAACTGATAACATTCATACTGATGCTTATTATTTTTTACTATATTCTTTTTATTTTTATTATATCTTATAATATTTAATTTATTTAATGTAACCTTTACGTCTACCAACGTCTTTTTGTTTTTCAAAATT
>JAPYYV010004880.1:0-16074 GCA_030522625.1 Copidosoma aretas
AAAAATCCACCTAAAGTGCCCCAAAATGTAGAAAAACCATTCTTTTTCGCGTAAAATCTACATGGCGGCAGCAATATGGCGGCCAGTACATGAGAAAATGTTGGGACGAAATGGGAAAATTTTTCTCAAATAAGATAGTTTTCGATAGGAAACTCGGGTATTAATTTTTATTTTGAAGGTTCATAATCGTAGATTAAGTTACTAGGGGGGGGGGGGGGGGGGCAGTAAAAAAACACAAAGTGCCCCAAAATGGAAAAATACCATTATTTTTTGCATAAAATTTACATTTTTTATTAGAAACATAATAAAATGATCCCTTGAAGTGCAGAATACCCAGAAATGTGACTTATGTGCATTCTAAACGATTCAAGATGTCGGCAACAATATGGCGGCCAGTACATAAGAAAATATAAATTATTTCCCCAATTTCTGTTCGATTCTGATTTTCTTAGTATTAACCCATAATAATAATAAACTTAGTGATTATAAAAAGTAGAATAAGATAAGGTTTATTATACTATTTACTATCGGAAATCGCGGTTAATACGAAACAAAACTTGCAGATCATATGAGTGATTGTGAGCATGAGAGGAAGAGGTCAGCCCTTGTAGAATACATTAACATTAATGAAACACGTTACTTTATTAATTTAGTACAGAGTCCATAAAAATTCTAGATTCAGAATCTTAATATCCTAGACGTCTCATTTCAAAAATGGCGCATTTTATTTACAGCAATAACATAATGAATAAGCAAACTGATATACAAAAACTGTAAGTATTTTTCAACATTACTTACGAAAACATTAAAATTAATATATTTGCTCACTGGCTCCCATTTATTCAGTTTACATGTGTAGCATAAGTTTCTAATGTAACACACGTTTCATACGTGTACTATACTTGTATGTCGTGTTCTAATCCTTGAACATAGTTTGATACCCCCAAAAAAATATGTCCCAATAAGCAAACTTTTTTGGCGCTTATGTTTAGTGATCGATTCTTAGTTCAACATTATTGTATGAAAACTTTAAACAATTGCTGAGACTCGAATTTATTATAGAATTTCGTTCTGTGCTATTGGTTAGAACCTTGAAAGGCAATACCTATTTGCAGTTTGTTGGAGTATTCTAATACAGATTTGTAAATACTGTTAGCCGGTACATCTGTCTTCTATATACATATACATATGTATTTATATATGCTATACAATTAAGTATGCATACATATGTATGAAAACATGTTTTTATACGGATTTACATAAAGAATAACAATAATTTGTTAATTGTCATTGAACATGTTTTAAAAGATTAATTACAAATCAATGTTCTCGAAATCTCTGTTTTCCTTCATCAGCATGGTATTTCGTGACCCTAAGCCGAGGCCAAGCAAAATCCCCTACGCGGACAAGGCGTGGTTTCGTGAGCCGAGTATCACTGTTTTTATTGACGTGATCGAGTTACTGAGACCGCAAAATCCTGAAGGAAAGAGCAATTTTCTAAATATTATTAAACTTAATTTTATTAGAAAAGACAATAAATCAATAATTATAGTTTTACAGAATAAAACTGTAAGTAAGTTCTGAAATCAATAATAGATGTAGAACTCTATGCTTGGGTACACTATGGAGTCATCAGTAACAACAATAAATGTTTTAACAATTTAATGAAAATTCACGTTTATACTATCTGCCTCACACACATCATCGTGTCTTTCTGTACTACATACTTTTGGTACTTATATTTTGAAATTATAAAAAAATTTTCAAAGAATTTTCCAACCAACAAGTACTGAAAGCATATGGTATTACAGGAAACACGATGATATGTTTGCGGTGGATAGTGTAAATATTTACGTACTGTATATCTCCTGTCCGGCAAGGAAAGCATGATGTTTGTAAGCTTATGTTTACATATTATACGCAGAAATTTTATGTACTTCTTCTTGTATATTTGTGCTATTAAAATTCAGTTTCACTTTGTACCTTGAGTTAGTAACATCATAATAAAATTTTATGAGTTTCTTTCTTTATGTCAAAACTATGATCTTGTATTAGATTATTTGATGAATTCAAGTGTTGTACAAAATTAAGTTACATGTGCAACTTGTGGAGCTGTAGTGAAATGAAACTGTAAAAATTTAAAGTTTCGATGTCAAAATAGAACTGTGCAATCGGTGCATAAAAAAAACGTCAAGTGAAATGTAATTTTTATAAGAGTGCTTATACCGGAAGGTGGTTTAAGAATATGCACTCAGATATAAAAGCGGCCGCGGCGCCGGCGCGGCGTGTCGCATTATTGCATATTTTTTATATTCAAGGCCACTTTATCAAAAAAAAATTTGAGGTAGAGCTTGAGATTGATTTGCATACTGTATGTGATTGGATATCTTATTGTCGTGAAGTAAGCATATATTATTGTATTAAATCGTTTAATAGAGAACATTTGAAAATTATTTGAGTTATAATTATTCTTGTCAATTTTAGGTTGATCAAAATGATGTACAAATTGGTAATAAAAATCACAGTTTGAATAGATGAAGCTTTACTTGGCAAACGTAAATACAATCGTGGCAGAATTATTCCTGGAACTTGGGTATTTGGTGGTATCGACCCCGTAACCAAAGAATGTTTCATAGAACCAGTGCGAAACGAATCAGCAACTATTCTGCAAGAAGTTATTAAGAGGAAAATTGCCCCAGAAACTACTATCGTATCTGATTGTTGGAGTGCATATCGGCAATTAAATAAAGATGGATGGAATCATATGACTGTTAGTCATCATTATAATTTTGTTGATCCCGAAACAAAGACGCATACGAAAAATATTGACGACTGTAGCGTGATTTACGCGATAATCTACCACCATATGGAAGATCATGTGAACATTATGAACAATATGTTGCGGTATTTATGTTTAAACGTTACTTCTCTTATACAAATAGAATAGATGCATTTTTTTGTATACTCTCAAAAATGTTCCCATTATGTTTACTTTATCGAATGATAGAAAACATTAAATTTACCCAAGAACTTATGTATTTTTCAAATATGAGATTAAAAAAAAAAAAAAATTAACTCTACAACCCTGATTTTTTTTTTTTGCCTTCCGCGCATAAAAAATACATGCATGCATTTTTAATCAAAATTATTGAAAAATTCATATTTTATTTTTTAAGGTGTTATAGTGTGGAGTAGTTATACCCCATAATTATCCAGAATATTTTGTAAGCCTGTTAGTTGTCTTTTTTTAAAGGGCTGATACCGTTTAATCATGTAAATAAATGTTGAATTCTTATCTTAAAGAATTTATGAGTCATTTCAGGAGTATTATTGTGCTCAGAACAAGAGAAAGCATGTAATACTTACATTATTTGATCAAAAATTTCACTTTTTAAATTTTACTAAACAAAAATAATGCTATAAATAATTTTATTAATAGAACTACATAAAATTACCAATCATTCAAAAAAAGATATTCAAAATAATTGTTTTGTTAAGCATGTAATAATTTCAGTAAACCTAAAAGTTAAGTATTCTGGTCATCAATATATTATTATATTATTGGTCTGTTGTATTATGTACACAAACATGTAGAAAAAAACAATATTATTCGTAAGACATAACATTGTAATGATTTATTGCAATGTATTTACAAATAGAAATTTGTTGTCGCTTGCCAGTCTGCCTGTACAGGACCTGTACAGGCAATAATAAACGTTTTTTACATATTTAAGTTCAGGCTGTGCGCAGGTCTGGTCCAGGCACTAAAGCTTTTGCATGAACTGACTTGATGTCGTCTGCTCTGCGCCTCTAAAAGCTTTTTTAATCAATAAGGTATGTACATTTAATAATTTACAGTAGAAAAAATCAGTTTTTAAAATGAAGTAAACTTATGTTTCTAAACAACTTATTCGACTAAGGTACAGAACGCGAAGAGTAGGAGGATAAAATCGCTGGAAAATATAGAAAATAAATTTTGTACGGATGACGGAAAACCTACAATTCACGTGAATGAAATGAAAAACAGATGGTTTACTTCCGACGATTTCGAGTGTCAGACTAATAAACAATGTCAATTTGATCAGATCTTCATAAATGCTTATAGTCAAAGGGATAAAGGTGCGGGTTACAGTGATGCATCAGATTTGTTCATAGATCTACGAAAATACAAAAGAGAGTGCAACATCGCGAATAGTCATTAGGACAAACTTTTAAAAATATCAAAATCACACATTCCTAACTTACCACTTTACCATATAATTTTGTTAAAATCAATCTTTGAGACTGAAACCCCATAAAGAATTTGAATCTATAGGACAGAAACGATGCATATAAATAGATCTACTTTGGGATAACAGAGCAAATCTAGAAAACTGCCAATCCAGATCTACATAAAACACCTTTGTTGGAAATACAATTGAATTTTCATGGGACACCAGTATTTGAATCCACCGGAAAAGAATTTTGGCCACTATAAGCAAAAATTTATTCCGAGTAAAACATTTATGAGCCATTCCTTGTTGCTGCTTATTGTGGAGTTGGAAAACCTAATAGAGTCGACATATTCTTTCAATATTTCATCAATAAGATGAACTTTATTTAAAAAAATGGTATGTCTGTTTCTTGTGTTGGATTATTGGTCGAAATAATGTGCTTTATTTGTGACCACCCTAACAGATCTATTGTTAAATGCATTAAACAACACTCTGGATATTATGGTTGTGAAAGATATACACAGATGTGTTAGGGTCTACAATCGGACAGTTTTCCTGAAATTTACAGTATATAACAAAAAGATGATTCATTCGTGATACAAGAACAACAGCAACGTCATAATAGTGTATCCCCGTTGTTGCGAACCAATCCGCAAGTTAAAATAGTAGCTTAGTTTGTCTTAGATTTCATGCATCAAGGCTATCTAGGAGTGACCAAAAAATTACTGACCTACTAGACTCTGAGGTTAAGAACAAAACTTGACAGACATGTAATCTTATGACTGTCCCAGAGGATGATGTATTCATCAAAATTCATCTCCTGCGAGTTCCATAGGATTACTACGTCGCTTAGGAAGTTAGCCAAGTATAAAACTATGGAATGAAGATTATTTTTATTACATTGTAAATTTTTTGTTTCACACGGTTTACTTTCAAAGAAGTTAATTCGTCATTGAAAGTTATTTAGTGTAGCTTCTAGAATATTGTCATGCAATATTTTCATATCGAAATATATTTGTCATGTTGTAGCTTACTTAAGTATTTTTACCCAGTTATGCTCTTACATATATGGAGAAGAGTCACTATATTTGAATGTACACAGTTTGGTCCACGCAAGTAAAGATATAAATAATATAAAATGCTTGATTCACAATTACACTGCTTTTTTTTACTAGAAAGTAAGCTGGGTGAACTAAAAAATTCTGTACACAGTGGAAATCATCCACGCTCTCAGTTGCGACATAAAATGAATGATGACATCCAGAAACACCCAATCAAATTTTTAAATCCAGGAAAGAAAATACGTGCATTAATATTACAAGTATAATGTATCAAAAGTGTAAAAAACTTGTTTTCATCCAAATAATATTGTCTTTTTAAAAAATGGACCAGTAATATGGGTTAAAAAAATTCATCCAACGACCAACTTTCAAGACATACGAATTTCTGGTAAAAAAATAGAGGTGGTGGGAGATGCATTTGGCTATCTAGGCAAATTATGTATTTTTAGAAATTCCCAAGTTAAAAAAATGAAAATAACGCTGTTTTGACATTTTTATTGGATAATACAAAAAATAAAATGATGTTCCTCGAAATTTATGAGTTGCCAACTGATCCAAAGTTGGAGTACGTCGTTCCAATTCTTCACATTAAAAAGATGCTTAATTTTGTGTAAATATCCTTGTACATAATGTTAGTTAATTTGTATGTAGCACTTGATCAATACGAGTGTCATTACCTAACACTTGACAAAGAGTTATATTTATTTTGGAAGAGTTGGGAATGTAAGTGTACATGTATATATACTAGGTGTGCATTGGTAATTGTGCTGATAAAATTTTGACAGCAACCGTCAGCAATACTGAGAGTTAGTGTAGTATTTGTACAGCACATAATTAAAATCAAAGACAAGTAAACAAAAGGATAAATATCACGTTGAACAAAAACATTGCATGAAGTGTGATTTATTTAATAGTCAACTTAACCAAACAACTGAATAAAAAAAAGTTAATAACTTGCTATTAGTTACTAAAATATAAGAGTGAATCTTTTTCGTCCATTATACTTATGCATACATCTGTTTTGGATGGCTCATGGCAGATTTATTGTTATTTCTTTTGAAAGTCCAGATTTTCATAATCGGATAGTGGTTGTTCCCAGTTTTTAGTGTCATGTACACAACGAAACTAAACAAGTATGTACTGTGTACCCACAGCTTCCCATCGATGCATTTGAATTTGCAATATTTTGTGATCATATAAAAGAATAGAAGAAGCCTTTGAAATACTGGGTATCGTAACAGTGTCAGTTGTTCAGAGTGTTTGGTATAAATTTTATTTCAATATCATCTTATAACTAACGCAGTATTTATTGGGGTTAATAATATTTTCCTGTATCGTACATCTGGAAACTTATGAGGGAGCTCGTGAATTCGTGTTTTCACTCAATAAAGCACCTCATAATGTTAGTAAAGCAAATCAAAAGGCACAACTTTTTGATATGCCAAGCATTAGGCCCAGTAGCTCAAATTATGATAAAAACTTGAATCAGAATGCATCCATACATTCAGGTACAGGCAATCTTTAATCACTGCGTTAATATATTTCACTTAGTGCAATAATCAATTTTTCAAAAACTATTTGCATTGCAAGTTCTAACTACTTTTAGAAACAAGTTTTGCTTCTGAATCAAATAATATCTCATTGATATAAGTTCCATAACAAGCACCACAAAATAATGGTGATTTTTTCTTTCTAAAAAACTGACAATTAAGCATTAGTATATTTTTTAATACGTTGATCTACATTTCGTCAGTGCAGACAACTTTACAAGCTCATAATGATGAACAATTTGGAGGTCTTATGATTTTATGACCTTATACTATCAATAATCATTTTTTACAATTTATTTATGATTTTAGGTTTAAAATGCATGTCTGATGAGTTTCAAACTCTAAACCCAAGAGTTCCAAATTTATAAATCCTGGTAGAAAATTTGACTAATGTGATTAAGAATCTTAGAGCATATAGACCTGGAGTAAGCCTGATGTAGCCTGCCAATGTTGAGAAACTCTGGTGAGGGTGCGAGAGAGAAAGGTACAGAAGAGTTGATACCTTTGCTCTTTCTTACTCTCAGTCGGTGGGTTTTTGGAAACCAATGAGCGTTCAATAAGAGAGAGAAAGGTGTCAATCTTCTATACCTTTCTCTCTCGCACCCTGGCCACACTTCGGAAGTAGGCAGGCTTACTCTAGGTCTGTATGCTCTAATTTAAAAATGTTAACATTAGGATGAGAATGTTATCACTTTACAACACTCCAGTGTTTCATATAATGACACATTTGCAATTGAAGAAATTTAAATTTTCGACAGGCTCAACAATGATCTCTCGTCTTTGTGTTTAAATGATATTAACATTTCTAAAACGCGAAATAACGTTTGTTAGTGTAGACAATGCCGACTTTATTAAGTTTTTAAGAAAAATTTGAATATGTCTGCAGAAAATGTGTGAACTTTATTCAACGCTTTAATCTTTCATACTTTCCCAGAAAAATGAGCCATGAGTTAACTTGTGGCTTTTTATCTGGTGAAGAACTGGAGGTTTATCTTACCATCTTGTAAGAAGAACTGCTGAAGTAGTATATAAGTTACAAATAAGTTATTCTAACCTATGGTTTTTTTTTTGCTGCTGGCAGAAATTTCCATCTAGTTCATCAATTTCAATCGATTACTCACAAAATAATGAAAGAGAAAAAAAATCATTTACTTATACAACGAGTCCAATGGCATTTATCTGTCAAAATTATTTTCGACTTACAGCGCGAAACCTCCATACGTAATAGAAATTGCTATATTTACAATAGCTCTTTTTTTCAATAAACATCGAATTTTAAATTTATACCAAGTAAATTCAAGTAGTCAAATTAAAATGATTAATAAGACGCAAAAAACACCTCGACCCCAAAGTCGAACCGGGGAACTCATTCTTCCGGGAAGGCACACGACACTTGCGTCACTGAGGCCTTGGTGTTTCATCGACCTCATCAATAATTTTGCTGATTTTTTCTGTCTCATCTATAATTTTGATAATAAAGCCATTGGACTCGTATATGTGATTATATCTTCGCCTATCTTAGAACCATGTTTATATGTATAAATTATTTACTCAATAAGACGCAGGATCGCATGATAAATTTATGGATATAAGTAAGTTATTCCTGAGAAAATTTTAATTGACTCATTATTTACTTTGTGGGACAAATGTATTAACGGAAGGTTTTGGATTTTAATCAAGTATATATCGTATCAGAATAGGCAGAATCAAATCATCTTCCAGTAGAGATAACTGTTGGAGGGGAAAGCAGAAGGGGTGGAAAAAAAAAAGATGGTTAGGAACGGAGCGGACAGTAGAATTTCTTTTTAGTGGGATGAGAATAAGAGTGTTGAGTACTATAACGAAAAGTAAAAAAAGGAAACTGATAGGGAGGGGATGGACCTTCAGCAAAAGTTTAACTTACTAACAAAACAAATTTGGAAGGTATCAAAAAAACTTGAAATGATTAAAAGACCATGAAGGAAATGGACAGTAAAATCAGATAAGGAGGTTAAAATACAGAAAAAACAAGTGTAGGCAACGATAAAAAAATGGGCAAGTTCAAAACAGGAGAAAGATAAAGAGGTGTTGAAACAGAGAGACAAAAGCTCATAGAAGTGAAACGAAAAGATGAAAAATAAAAGAGAGTAAAAGACAGAAGGAAGATGACACAGTTTTGGAGGTAAACGGGGAAATTTAAACCGAGGAAAAAAAGAATAGATCGGGCATTAAGAAATAAAAATGGTTAGGTCACGTTGAAAATCTTTTGGTAGCACAAGAAACATAGGCGATAAAATTATAGGCGATATGGTGCTGAGGATGCTGACAAAAAGAAAATATAACAAAGCTGCAGAAGAGGATGGAATATCCGCAGAATTTTACAAAGGTTTAACAGCAATCTGGTTTGGAAAGCTAGTAGAGATCTTAAATGAGGCATTCAATGGAGCGAAGCTTGTAGAAGGATGGGAGGCTGCACGGATGTACCCGATACGTAAATCAGGAGACAAAAACGATGTTATAAAGTACAGAGGTGTATCATTACTGGATATAGGGTACAAAATGCTTACAAACATATGGGTAGGAAATGGTTGGCGCTAAAGAAGAAGTCGGGCGAAAGCCAGACAGGATTCAGAGGGAAAAGAAATACAAGGGATCATATTTTTGTACTAAACAGTATAATAAATGATAAATTAAAAAAAAGGGGGGTAGATTATGCGTGTACTTTATAGATTTCAAAACAGCACTCGATGAAGTAGGAAAATTTTAATAAAATGAAAATAAAGATGTTAGGGATTCTTAGAATGATAGAAGAAATATAGACACAGAAAATGAAGTTATAACGAAGGAAGAAAGCAAATAAAGGTTTAATACAGGAAGTAAAAATAGACAGGAGTGCCCACTAAGCCGGAGTTTTTTTATATTCATCCAAAAGATTCGGAGAAAGAAAGGATGAGAAAAAGCGAAGGGGGGTCGCTAAAGGAGTAAATATATTCAGCCTAAAGTTTGCGGAAGAGTCAGTTATATAATGTCGGATATAAAAGAAGGGCTGCAAAATATGCTGGCTAACTTAAAGGGATACTGTGATAAAAACCAGTTAGAGGTTAACGCGAGTAAAATATAAATTATGGTCTTTAGAAAGGAAGCCAGGCTATAAAAAAGAGAACAATAGCACTTCAAAAACGAGAAGTTTAAGGTGTAGGGATATACAAATATCTAGAATTCTGGTTTTCAACGAACAACAGACTTAGTCACGAGAACAAGGTTAAGAAAGCTGTAAATATGGTATGGGTGATTTGGAAGAGGGCTAACATAGGAAGCCTAAATAGAAGGATGTACTTAATAGATTAGGGCTGTGGTGGAGACTTTTTCAAGTTTAAGAATAGTCATCGTTTTATAATCAATTTTTCCATGATTTCGATAAGTTCTCTATTCCATCTCACGTATTCAACATTCAATGTTGAAAAAAAAGTTGCTCATTTATTTTGAATGAAAAAGAATGTTTTAAACTTGAGAAAGTCTTGACGACAGCCCTATAATAAATACTATAGTAAAAGCTGGGTATTTGAATTAGGTAAAAATATGGGAATTGTAAAAATGGGCACCGATTGAGACACAGGGAAGGTTTGTTAAGATAGCCCTGAGATTAACACAAATACACTAGACTATATATAGAGAATGGAGGCCAACAGAAAGAGTTTGGAAATAGAAACAACTAATAAGGAGGGAGGGGATACATTATACATTTAGCTAAAATGGGAAAAGAAACTTTACCTAAGGTTTGTCCGAAACTAGAGTGAAGATGCGCAGGACATGGAGAACCAAGTAACTGATTTAAGACGGTAAGAGGTTTCTGAAATAGTGGGTGATGGAAAAAGGATCTAAGGTTTATTTGAAAAAGACGGAATCTGTAAGCTAGAGAAAGGACTAGAAATAGGGTTAAAAGTAAAGGAAGAGCAAAATATTCAAACCAGTTAGGCAAAGATTTGAAAATAAAATTTGTGTGACTACGACAAAAAAATAAAGAAGGAGCTAGGAATAGAAGAATACTGGGAGAATGGGCTGGGACAAGGAGATATGAAAGAGTAATGGGCAAGGTTGAGGTGTGGTAATGTAGGAAGAGTAGGCAATAAGAGGTATTATAACAAAAGGTGTAGGGAATGCAGAAAAGAACCAGAAAAAATAGAACATATATTTAGCTGTGCATAAATAAAGAAAAAAAATTATGGGATATGGGTCGGATGAGTAAAAAAATGGGGTTTAACAGGAACTAGTAAAGAAGTTAGAGATACAATAGTAAAACTACTGCAAAAAACTGAGTGAATCGGCAGCTGAGATAGCGCAAAGTAAAGTTTAAGAAATAATTATGATAGGTAATATACAACAGATTAAAGATTTTATATAATATAAAAAAGTAAGCAGTTTGATTTTGAATATTAATTGTAAATTTAAGGCGATAGTAAAACGCAAGATTGTCGCATGCAAGCGAAGAAGCAACAGAAATTTGTTTAAAAGTTGTGCAAATGTGGGCAAAAACGTACTAGATTGTTGTACAGGGAAATTACTGTAAGAATAATTTGTAAATTCTATACATAAGTAATAAATTAATCAAGACGCGCGGGAGCGCAACGAGGCAAGTTTGAGAAGCAGACGAAGCCTCAGCGCCCGCGCTACTATTTACTTCTAATTCGGATACTCAAATTTTCGAATAGCGAAAAATCGTGGATTTTTTCGGTTTGCCTAGTGAATTTTGGTTTGATTTACCTTCTTTGATGCTAAAGTACTGATTCGCCGAAGAATTTTGAACTACTGACTCGCCGTTCTCTCTATGAGCCTTAAACCATTTGAATATTTCACCTTGTAATTTCCGGTCCTCAAATCCCAAATCGTTTTCGATATAAATTTTCGAGCCTACCAGTATCTTTTTTCTTCGCAAAACCTTTTTCTTTTTTTCAAAACTATTCAATTTTACAACCACCACATGAGCTACTTTCTTCACTTCCAGTATACCATTTTGAATGTACGCGCTGCATCTTACCTTTCCGCCAACAGATTGACTATGCTCCCCTTAACATCGTAGACTTCTCCTAACCCTTTTACTACAATATTATTTTTACGGTTGGCCCGGTCTTTTTCTTGAGCGATACGCTTCATATTTCTCGTCCCGCCCGTCTCATCCGCTAAGCCGCGCCGCCCGCTTTCCTCCCACCCCAGTACCGCGCGCTCTACCTTTCCTAGCCTTTTTTCTCTCCCGGCTCTTATACTCTCTATCCTTTTCTCGACTGCCTCCAACCTTTGCGACACATCATTTATCAAATCTGTTAATTCCGCTCTTACTTTTTCTGCTTCCACTTTTTCGCGCACCGACCTATCCATGTGCATTTTTAATCTTTCTACGCACTTCCTTGAACTTTCAGTACTGGACTACGACTTTTCTCACTAGATTGTCCAGCGTCGCACAGTGTTACTTTTTCGTTTTTTGATTTCAAAATCAAATATCTCAAAAACAAAAGCAGATAATCAGATGATTTTTTTTTATTGGAAAATACTGCTGTTGAAACAAGGAATTCAGATAGATAATCGAAATTATGAAAAATGATTTTTTAACCTCAAAAAATGGTCGAAAACTAGTAAATTGTTGTAAAAATTTTAGTACTGGTACTTAAACGCACTGATAGCTACTTTTAGGCAATAAACGAAATTGAGTTTGATATTTTTATGCTCGAGTGACTGATTAGCACCATATTTACATTAAAATGCCACGTGACATAACCTCAAATCAAGTATAAAACGGATATTTTTGATTTTTTAACGTCAACATAAAATATCTCAAGAACATAAGCATATAGGTGGATAATTATTATTGGAAAATACTGCTTATAGAACGGTTATGACGAGAAAAATTATGAAAATTATTCCAAATGATTTTCTAACCTTAAAAAATGATCACCAAATTAGTAAATCAGAAAAAAATTTTAACATTGGCATATAAAAGCACTAACAGCTACTTTAAGACCAGAAACAAATTATATTTTTATGTTTTGGGGCTCGAGTAAGTATTTAATACCAATTTCCCATCAACTTGTCACGTGACATAACCTCATATGAAACAGATAGACAAATTTTATACCTGAGGTTAGAAATCATTTGGAATAATTTTCATAATTCTTCTCGTCATTATCGTTTTACAAGCAGTATTTTCCAAAAATAATCATCCACCTATCTGCTTATGTTCTTGAGATGTTTGATTTTGACGTTACAAAATCGAGAAAATCCTTTTTATACTTGATCTAAGGTTATGTAACGTGACATTTTAATGTAAATATGGTGCAAAACAGTCACTCGAGCATAAAAATATAAAACTTAATTTCGTTTATTGCCTAAAAGTAGCTATTAGTGCTTTTATGTACCAATACTTGAATATTTACCACAATTTACCAGTTTTCGACCATTTTTTGAGGTTAGATAATCATTTTTCATAATTTAGATGATTTTTTCTGGATTACTCGTTTTAACAGCAGTATTTTACAAAAGAAAAAAACACCGGATTATCTGCTTTCGCTTTTGAGATATTTGATTTTGAAATCAAAAAAACAAAAAAGAAACACTGTGCGTCGTTTGTGACTTACCACCACTTTTCTCCAACTACTTTGCCTCCAATGTTTTTCCGCTCCTCAACTTTGACATTGCACTACTTTTGATTTTATTCTTATTCACTTTAATAGCACTTAATGTCCATAAACTTAAAGTCTCTACTCGCTATTTTCACCTCCACGGCTTCACGCACGTTGCATCCCGCCTGTTATCCTATCGCCCTAACCTTAATTTACGCACCTGCACTTGTCTACTTACTTTTTGCTTATAAATTATGTAATCTTTATAAACCATACACAACAACTCCTCCCTTACACTATTGACCAACTATTCAACGCTACCATTCTATTTTTCTAATACTAAAATACGTAATTTACGCCACTTTATATGGAGCCTCTCGCACGCTTATGCTCACTCGTACACAACCACTAACCAAGTCCAGATCGCGTTTGTAATAAATGCATTAATTGTTTCCGTTACATTTGTGGAAACTGTAAGCTTGACAGAAATTAAAAAAACTTTCACCTTAAAATTACATAAGCTTTGTAAAGAATCTTTTGAAATTTCATATGCCAATGAGAAGTCTTAATGGAACAATTGTTTGTAGTAGTTGCAGTACAATGCTTACTCGATATAAGCTTGAAAATAAGTATACAAAATTAAGCTCACCGATAACATGGCAGAACCCAAAAAACAAAGAAGATTATTATGTTTATATAACCGATCTACAAGGATATAATGTGGCAAAAACTTCAAAGCTAACATATTCTAAAGTCTCAAGCGTAACTAGAGCTTCAATAGCTTTTTAAAACACACAATGTACAGGAATTAATAAAAAAAGTACTAGTACTTCAGCAATTGTACCAAATGTAATAGATCCAATGATAGATTAACTATTAATGGACGACAATTCAGATGAATATGAAACGAGTAAAGATGACCAAAATGATGATCCATACGTTCCACCGAGCCACAGAAAATCAGTGCGTTTGTATTTACATAAAGAATTTAATGATAGGCTAGAGATTTGGGCTTATCAAATAAAGCAGCTGAACTATCAGCATCAAATATGAAAAAACGTGGATTGGTAAAGAAAGAATACAAAGCTATCTTTTATCGAACAAGAGATTAACAATTTCGGAAATTCTTCACAGAAGAAAAAATATTAGTACATTGTTCAGACGTTGAAGGATTGATGTACGAACTAAGTGCCAATTTTTACAAAGATGAAGATTGGAGGTTCATTACTTCTTCCATAAGAAGTTTGAAGGTTGTCTTGCTTTATAAAACAAACCACTTGGAATAGTACTTATTGCTCACTTAGTTATTTTAAAAGAAGAATATTTAAATATGAAAATGGTTCTGGAAAAAATTAAATATACAGAACATAACTGGAAAATTTGTAGTGACTAGGGGGCTTCGCGCGCCAACCCCCAACTATTAACCAAAGATTAATTTCCATTATCTTTCAAGAAAAAAAAATGATTAGCTATTTTATAACAGTTTTCATTTTTTTAAATCTAAATTACTTTTTATTCAATTTTTCAAAATCTTGTTTTCAAATTTTCCCGCTCTCAGCTAGTCTCAACCAATCAGATCAAGAGTTATTCTGCCGATAGTCACGTGTAACTGATTCTTTTAGAAGAGATCTTAAAATTATATTAGTAATATTGGGTCAACAAGCAGGTTATACAAAGTATCCTCGTTTTATGTGCTTATGAAATAGTTGAGACATAAGCAATCATTATATAAAAAGTAAATAACCAGAAAGAAGAATTAGAACCTGATTCTGAAAATATTTTACACGAGCCATTAGTAGATCCTGCAAAGGTTCTCCTACGTCTTCATATCAAACTATGTTTAATAAAACAGTTTTTAAAAGTATTAAACAAAGAAGGAACACATTTTCAATATATACAGCAGAAATCAGAGAATAGTAGAGAGATTGCTGACGCCAATGCTACGGTGCGTGCCGACTTTTAGCCGCTGATTCGAGCGCTCGGTCGTGGCCAAAGCTGGTACCAAGGCGCATATCTCGTCGATCGGTGATGACATAGAAAAAGGAGGCGTAGCCAAAAGTGTGCGCCTGCGAGAGCGAGAGAGAGGAGTAGACATGTGCACGTAGGTATATACAAGAAGCTAAAGAAGCAGAGGGGAAATGTATATACAGTTTTTTTTTTCTTTGTATATTGTACTCTCATAAGTCCTTTCTTTTGCGGCACTCGAGAGTTGGGAGAGGGAAGGGAAAGGGATGGGATGCCTCCCACAAGGATAGAGGGGTAGGGGGAAGTCGGCATTGCCTGAGTCCTGTCCGGGTGTCTACGTACTAGGACTGACTCCTGCACACCTCCTGAACACGTTGCCGAAGCGATAAGAATAACAGTTAATCGACCCACGAAATCAACAGCGAAGGCGAAACGGCGAGGCTTGAACGGTCACCAATCCCAGTACTAACCGCGTCGAACGCTGCTTAACTTCGGTGATCGACGGAACTGCCACTCTACCGCTGCGCCACCGTACCGGACTGTATATACAGTTCGGTAGCTTCGGTGCGCCTGCAAGTGCGAAAGAGAGGAGTAGGTATCAGTGATGCCAGACGGTGCCCTAACGGGGCTCAATATAGAGACTGACAACAGTGGACTCTCGTTGCTATTGGCCGGAGGCGCTAGAGTATAGCTG
>JAPYYV010004881.1:0-16073 GCA_030522625.1 Copidosoma aretas
ATTGTTTACACTTGTAGTTTATGGTAGCTGTTGTGATATTTATTTTCATTGTAATTATTTTAAATTAGAGACTTGAGAAGGACTGCCTTACGTGCAGTCAAAACGTCGTCAACTGAATAAAAAGATTGAACAGTAAGCCCTTGGAGTTTATTAATTCTTCGTACCATATTCACTGTTCTTGGAGTCCATTCACTTTATCAAAATACTTATTTTGGTGTAAAATCAAATTGATTTATCTGAGTTTGTATGGTCAAATATCCTAAAATAACAATAAATAGCTTAAAAATCAACTTTTTCGAAAAAATCGATTTTTAAATATCGATAAAATGCTGATAAAAAAAAGTATACAGCAAAACCCAAGTTTTTTTTTCAGCGGTGATGGAAATCCAAAGACAAAAAAAAGCCCTGTTGGATCAAAATCGGTCGACGCAGTCCTGAGATACAACTAATTACACACACACACACACGCACAAACACACACACACACACACACACACACACACACACACACACATATATATGTATATATACATAAACACGGACAGACATTTTCTAAAAACAGTGTATTTTGATTCTACACTTTATAAAACGTGTTTATAACATGTGTTTTCGACATTTGATTCTTCGTCCATAGCAAAGCTTACTCTTCGAGGAAGCAAAAAGCCCGAAATAATTGAAATCAGCTAAAGAAATTCTAATATATGACTGGTTATATACCCTCCATATTTACACCCATGCATATCCAGCTACTTAATTTTTTTTATTTCAACCTAATTCGTTTTTTTGTGTATAATTCATTGATCTTCCAGAATTACTATCAAAATATATCCTAAAATAACAATGATAAGCTTAAAAATAAACTTTAAAGAAAACTGATTTTGAAAAATCAATAAAATCCAATTGAAAAAAAACATACATTAAAAATTAAATTTTTTTTAGAGGTGATAGGATTCCAAAAGCAAAAAAAAAAAGTTTTGTTGAATCAAAATCGGTCAAAGGAATCATGAGATACAACTGATTACATATATACACATACACACACACACACACACGCACACACACACACACAGACGGACTCTTTCCAAAAATGATGTATTTTGATTCTAAACTTCATAAAACGTGTTTATATCGTGTTTTTTCGACATGTGATTTTTCGTCCATGGCAAAGCTTCGTATACGAGGAAAAAAAAAGATAAGTTGGCGCACCAGAAGATTTATTCTTTAATACTTAAAAAAGCATTGACAGTTAGCAAGTAATATTTTTTTGATATTTTTTTCTTCTAACTGTAAATGCTTTTTTTAGTTTTTAAAAATACATTTTTTTGTTTGCCAGATCGTCAATTTCAATTTGCTACAGGAATTCTTACTCCGTTCTTTGATTTGTAGTTTTCAGTTTTTTATAAGAAGGTTTTTGCGGTTTTTTAATTTCTTTATTATTTAATAATTTTTGAAACGATAATATAAGCATTTGTAAAGTTTTTTTTTCATTCTTTTAATATTTATTTTTTTTTATTTCAAGTTTAAAAAAAAAAAAACAACTATTATATTGTAGAAAAAAAAACATCAATATATTTCAATTAAATTATATACTCTATTTCACTGACTTATTTGTTTTAACAAAATCAAGTAATTTTTTATTACATTGAGTACATTCGTTATTTGAATGATTTCTATCATTGCTATCGTAACTGGGTATGTTTCTTAATCGATTTAACTGCTTAAGGGCTTCTTTGTCACATACGTCACCTGTTATTAGTACCTGTAAGAATTTTCTTGATATTTCCAGACCTTTATAGAACTCTCTAGAATTTTGTGATACATTCTAGAATCTTTCAGGTTTTTCCAGAATTTTTCAGAATTTCCTGAAAAGATCTAGATTTTTTACGAATATCCTCGATTTTTATAGACCCTTCTAGAACTCTTTAGAAATTACCAAAATATTCTAAAATCTTCTAGAACTTTCCGGAATTTTCCAGGACTATCTAGAACTTTTGAAGATATTCTTTATTTTTCGAGAATTTTCTAGAACTCTTGAATATATTCTTTGTAATAACTGTATTTGGTTGATTTCCAAGCAAATTTTTATGTGTTGATTTTAAGGGTCTACGTGTGTTTGCATGTATGTATTCAAACATAAATTAATGTATTATATATTTAGGCATGAGGATAAAATTTTCAATATGGAAGTTGACGTGAGGAGCGTGCAAGGGGCAAAGCTTAGAGGAATCTTTTTGAAGCTATACTTCTATAGGCGCGTTATGCAGGGGAGTAAATCAATGATTTCAAGATTCTCTCTCTCTCTAAAATGTGTGGAATTTTGAGTTCCCAACCGGAAGTGAATTCCTAACCGAAAATGAATTTGAATTCCTACCCTTTTCTATTCTCTAATCTAAAATATGTAACAAAAGTGAGTTTTAAAAGCTAAAAAAAAAAAAAAAACTATTTCCCACGAGATTAAATATCACGACCTTTTGCACGTAAGCCAAGCGCCGTGCCTATCTAGCCACTAGCTACCTCTTATGGGTCGTGACTTTCAGTACCTCTTATAATGTGGTTTGTAATTTATTTAAATCAAAATTTTTATTCACTGTTTACTAACTTATTCGTTTTTAAAAATTTGATTTCTGTGTACATTTATAATGAATTATTCATATAATTAAACAATTATTTACCAACTTTGAAAGCAAAGTTTGATATTATCTTACCGTACATACAGGCATGGGAAAAGAGATCGAGCCATAAACTTTTATTAATTAATGGTTAATTCATTCGAGGTTATATGGATAAATCATTTTTTTTTAATTACGTCTTATTCTATCAAAATTTTTAAAGTTAAGCAAGAAAGGTGGGCCAGTGACCGCTCCAGTCACACCGTTCGTCTTGAGATTCCACCACATTTATACTTACACACTCAATGAATTGTGTATTATGTATACCACGTGGTTAGTGGGTTTGTGGGTACGTATATATGTACAATGGTACATACGTGCAGATGTCCGTGTAAATGTGTTTGAGTGCGCACGCATGTGTGTGTACTTAATACACACATGTAAAGACTTGTTATTATTTTTATAAGTACAGTAAACAATTACAAAAATTTGTTTGCGTGCTCAGCAGATCGATGCAGATGACCATTATTTATTCAGCGGGTTGTTATTATGATTTAATCTCAAAGTATTTGAAAATACGCGACAATAAAAATAACAATTCTCATGGGTTTTTTCAAGGGAAAAAAAATCATCGCGGAGCATATATAGAGAGGTGTTGGTTAATGTCAAAACTTTTTCTCAATTGCCAGTGTTTTGCATGTATTTATAGCATGTTTAGAAAATCGTGACAAGTATACACAAAAAATTATTTTCGTTTTTGTGAGCAAATAACCTTGAAATATTCGAAAATACGCAATATCTTAAACAGAAATCCAGATAGGCTGAAAATAATAATTCTTCCGGGTGGCATAAAAGGTAAATAAATATATAGTCGGACAAATAGAGCGGTTTTAGTCAACGTTATGCCATAACCCTAATTTTCCCAATTTTAGGTATGACTTGGTAAAAAAAGTAGTAAAAAAATTTTTGAAAAAAATTAAAACACGTTTAAGATATGAATACGAATGCATACAATTTATTCCAAAATAATCGTTTGACAGCACATCCTTCAAAATACAGAAAATACGCTATATTTCGACGGGTAAGCAAGATAGGTCGAAAATAACAATTTTTACGATTTAATGCAGACATGCATACGTTATTTAGATATCATTTTTATATAGTTTAAAAACAACATAACGTTTTGAAGTTGCTTTTGTTTCAGAATAAATTTATTGTATCTAATGTATAGTTTTTTTTTATATGTCATGCTATTTACGCACATGACTCTGCTCCTATCCATCACTTACTTGCTCTTGCTCTCTCATAATACATTTGTAAACATTTTATAACTCTCGGAGTTCGCCCTTCCGTGGTGTATCACACGTGATGCACCTAATATTTTTTCTTTATTCGTACACACGGTAATTTTTTGAGTATAGCTCCATTTAACATATTTTATGAAAAATATGCTAATCATCCATTTTATATGATTTAATAAACATTTAATAATAAAACTGGTTTTTTATTATTTTATAAGCCTTCTTTTTGGTATATATCATATTGTAGGTATTCTATATGCGACTAAGAATAAGTGTGTGAGCGTATGTAGCAAGTGCCAGCGTGACATTAGAGATGTTATCAGCGTAGAAAGTAGTTTTGAAATAATCAGAAGATTTGATGAAAGCGGGCAGTCTCTGACTAGCCAGCGTGGCTGTGTGGCCACACGTCGTGCCATGGTTATAGTCTGTAGTTCTTTTATCTATAAAATGTATTATTTACAATTGTTCATTTATTAAATATTAAAATATTTATCGAATCTACACCAAATTAGCTAATATTCTTGTTCCAACGATAATTGCACCATCTTAGATACAGCGAACTGTGTTATTTAAAATATTGTTTTGTAACAGCTATATCTACATTCATATATTCTTCGTCAAAGAAGTATAACTCCATAGTTGGGTGCCCAAGCACCCACTGGTGTTTTTTTTTTTTTGGTGAAACTCGCATTATTTGCTCACAGAAAAGTATTTTGCTACCCTCTGTAAATTTACGGCCTCCCATTGTCGATTTAAATATTTGGTTTCGGTAATGTATTCGTGTCAATTACTCATCGAATTTTTGTACATTTAAATGTAGAAACCTTCATGCAGACACTATAATTGTACGTTATATGCACAAAAACAAGCGTTACCAAGCCTTATTGAGAGAAAATCGTTGATGACACAAACAAATGGTACATCGAAATTTTTCGCAAGCTCCTAGGTAACTTCAGCCAAGGAGCATTGTCAAAAAATTAAATGCAAAAGTATCAACAGAACTTTTTCTTATAGCAGTTTATGTATTTTGTAATTTATGCGTGAATAACCATCTATTTATTTGAACAAGATAAACTGTGGTGTCATTTTAAATTGCGAAGCACCCCTGAAGATTTATATTTGCACTTCTGTGTTAAACAGCCCTTTTACAATTACATCGTAAACATCCTATACCTCCAAGTTTTGATTATAAATTTTCCAATTGGCGCAATCTTTTTCTCTCTTCACAAACTTTAGCATAATCGAGTAATTTTGCACTACACGTAGTAAATAATGAATCAGAGAAACGAATAAATAGAGAACAGGCGCCAAAATTTAGATTTACCTGATGAAAATTAAATTAAACACTACATTACAAGAGTAGCCGACTGTGATTTATGAGTATCAGACAGCAGTCAATGCCCTACTGAATGTATACAGAAGCGCTATCAATCGAACAACAGAACAGCTACATAAGCCGTTTTAGTTGCCTGATGAGGTCCAAGAAAATTGGACGAAACGTTGCAAACAACCAGTAAATACATATATATATACATTACAACTGTGTTATATATTTACACACAAGCTCACCAATGTGGCAATTTCCTTCTACAAAAAGCCCTAACATCTTCTAACGTGACCGAATCAAGATACCTACTCATAATTATTAATATCAACTTGGATTAAAAAATGGTCGACCAAAATACAGCACGCCAACACAGTACATTTGGATACATCATGGAAGCGTTTGGAGCACAGGTGCACCAAGTTTTGAAACTTTGAATGAGGCGTAACAAATCGCTGGTTATCTTATTAGCCTGATCAAGATTTTTAATAAGATGTTCGTCTCATAACATTATACCGAAGCATACTATAAATCATCGCAAACAATTTAAATGTCATAGTCAATCGGTTACAGCGAAATTTAATACATACTAAAATAAGATCTACCTCAAAGCATTAGATTTTGAAATTAATGATATAAATACACACATAACTTTTCTCACTAAATAATTAAATTAATTAAAATCTTCATCATACAGAACTGTTTCGGATCCAAAATTCTTAGACAGATTTTTTCAAATCGCATTTGTCAATACTAAAAAGTTCACCAACAGAAAGACTAATGTATACAAAATCAGATTTCAGAAACTTCATGTCAATAGAAGTATAATAGTACATAGTAACCATTCTGAATTCGTAGAAAATTTGACTGACATAACGATTCCGGACGAATTATTAGATGTTGTTTCTTTCGGACCTAACTTTAGTATACACCAGAATCAGGTTGACAAAAAGTCAGTAGTGGATATCATCAAAAATTTAGAATATTGCTTGAATACACTGAGCATAAACAATGATGTAAAAAATGTGATAAGTTCAAAAACTACTTTTATTTAAACTTCTAACATTAACAATCATTCGCATGTTACGCGTGAAGTTAGATTATTCGCAAAAAATATTCAGAAAACTCGGAATTTCATCAAAAACAATCCTAATGATTTAATTACAAATTCAGATAAAAGTAATAAAACTGTAATTATGGATAAAAACGTGTATTGAGAAAAAAATGCATAAAATACGAGAAGACAAAATTATATATCGGCTGTTAGCGAGAAATCCGATCAAAAAACTGCGTTACGATGTAAAATGGATTCTTACTAATTTTTAATACTAATAACTTTCTACTCAGAAAATTCCACAATTATGAACTTACACAAACTAATATGGTTTTACCAAAATGATATGGACTTCCTAAAATTTATAAACACAATGTCCCTTCACGTCCGATTATTTCCACTATGATTAGCCCTGCACACTTTTTCTCCAAAATTATCTACCAAAAATTAAAATGTAACATTTTGCCTCCAAAATCATATATACATAATAGTCTCCAATTTATCAACTAAATTAAATATACAAAAATTCCTGATAATTATACTTTGATTTCACTTGAAGTCACATCTCTCTTCACATGCGTACCATACAATCTGATTTAAATAGTTAGAACAAGCGCGCCATGAGATTAATACAAAGTAGTGAGCTCCCCTTCGATAAGATAAGAGAATGTGTAAAATTTTTTTTCAATAACACGATCTTTCCTTTAGATGATAAATTTTATAGGCATACATTTGGGACGCCGATGGGTTCCCCTGTGTCACCTATGTTTGCTGATATGGTCATTAATGACCCAGTGGGCGACTTCTTGAGAATTTTAAAACAAAAACACAATATGGAACCTCTTTTTTACTATAGGTATGTTCACGATACTATCATGTGCCTAAGATCGGATCAAACAGATGATGTTTTCCAAGTTTTCAGTAACTATAACCAATAATTGAATTTCACACATGAACTTTCTATTGTTAAAACTATAAACTACTTGGATTTAACATTAACAATAGATCACAATAGCATTGTTACTAACTGGATTTCCAAGCTGTCGTCCTCGGGTCGTTTCTTAAACTTTAAATCTAATCATCCAGTGTCCCTTAAAAAAAACATGGTTTATTATTTAGTAGACAGAGCCATTCTCTTGTCTCATCAAAAATTTCATGCATTCAATATAAAAGATGTTAAGAGTCTATATCGCAAGAATTCTTAACTTCCACAATTTTTTGAAAAACTTATAAAAGCTTGTTACCACAAATGAAACAATATCAATAATAATAATATTAATAATAATAACAATAATAATGCATATACAGACCTCAATTTACATACAGACCTCTTATTTACATACAAATTTCAATACAATCAAAATAAAATAATAAGAATGCAGCAAAACTCAATTTTTTTTTCTAGCGATGAAACAAAAAAAACAAGCCCTGTTGGATCAAAATCGGTCAAAGCAATCCTGAGATACAACTGATTACACACACTAATACACACAAAGAGACGGACATTTTCCAAAAATGATGTATCTCGATTCGAAACTTCATAAAACGTGTCTATAAAATGTTTTCTCGGTGTGTGTTTTTTCGTTCATAACAAAGCTTCCTCAACGAGAAAGCATAGTTAACAACTTTCTTAAAACTCGTATTAAAAAAAATTGTTGAGAGACTTTTTCTTCTTAGAATGAGTTATGTAATAAGAAAAAAAATAGTCTGAACCGAAATTCTGAAACTTTGGGAATTTTTTCAACTTAAAAATGCTTGATTTTGAAATTTCAAATATTGTGAACTTTTATTTAAGGCAATTTGAAAAAAAATTGACGCGAGACCTTTTCGTCTTAGAGTGAGCCAAGTAATAAGAAAAAACCGCTGCCAATTTATTGGCACAAAGCTTCCTCAATCACGTGTTCTTCTTAATTACATGCACCCATATCAATGTTCTTTTTTTCTAAAGATAAAAACGTCATTATTTAAGAAATTTCATGATCTTCTAGATTTTCTACCAAAAAATATTCTGAAACAACGTTCACTGCAAAAAAATCCATATTTTTGAATTTTCGAAATAGATCGAATCGGAATAAAAACTTTCAGGAAATTTCATGATATTTAAGATTTTCTGCCACTAAATATTCTAAAACAACTTTTCATGGCGAAAAAATCGCTTTAAAACAAAAAAAAAAAAATCGATTTTTCGAGATCGATAAGATCAAAATAAAAAACCGCTGCCAAAAAATTAGCACAAAGCTTCCTCAACAACATTCTTCTGAAAATATTTACCAAAAAAAAATTAAAAAATATATCAAAATGATTTAGTATGTGCAAAAAGCTATGATGTTCCATGATGTAATATTATTTAAAAATATACGTAAAAAAATTTTTTAATGAAAAACAATTGAACAAATAATTATAATTTATCACCGAAACTAATATAGGTGATATATCTTTCTTGGTAGCTAAAAAATTATTTAATTACATAAAGCTATTTAACTATCCATAGAATATAACTATTGATGAAATCAAATTTAATTTTTTTCACTCCCAAAAACAGCGAAAACCGCTTTTTTAGCATGTAAAATTGTTATAACAACCTTTATGGGGAATAAAACGTGAAATACTTTTTCAACCTACATGAAAAAATAAAAATAAATATTTCAAGCCCTAGATCCTTGAAATTATTTGAAGAGTTTCTAAAATATGACTGATACAAGAGAAAAATTGTAGATTATCTTCAATAAAAAAAACGACATGGGTTAAAAAAAAGTTTTTATTTGAAAATAAAGATGTTTTAATACTCTATGAGTAACAACTGTTGAATCAATGGATTTGGAATTTTTTTACCCTAAAAGTAGCAAGAATACGCTTCTTGGACACAAAAAATCAACCTTAATAACGTATGAAACTTGAATTTATTTTGGAACTATTACATGGATATAAAAACAAATATTTTAAGCCTTGAATCATCGAAATCACTTAAATGATTTCTAAGAAACCGCTGCCAATCTATTGGCACACAGCTTCCTCGTTCACATGTTCTACTTACTTTTTACACACACCCCTAATAATTTTGTTTTCTTCAGTAAAAAATGTTATTTTTTAGAAAATTTTACAATCTTTACGATTTAATTCCTTAAAATATTCTTAGGCAATGTTTTTTCGTGGATAAATCACTTCGAAAAAAAATTCCAATTTTTCGAAATCGATAAAATCGGACAAAAAAGAATCAATGAAATTGAAATTTTATCTTTTAACGATGATGAATATCCAATAACAAAAGAAGATAAGATTTAAAATATTATATGGGATCTATCCAAAAAGTAGTGACAGGTTATATGGTCCAAATTTTTTCAGCCTGCAACATACTACTTTAGTAATTGTAGAAAAGTGAAAATCAACAAAAATAATTAAAAAAAAAAAAAATACCTATGTAATTTATTATAACCAATAATTTTACAATGATAAAAATATATTAAATCATGAGAAAAATAAACAATTATTTAAAAACGTGTGTTGTAAAAATTTGGCAACCATAAGAGAACGGTTGCATTATGGAATAAAGTTGAGGATATAACAGCATGCAGAAACAAACAGCTCCCATAGGAATACGACGAAAAAGAGAACCAATTTTCAAGTGACTGAAGGATATCACAGCATGCACAAACAAACTGCTTCCATAGAAAAAGGACAAAGAGGGTTTCCAGTTTCCAAGTTACTGGAATGTATAAATTTAGTCTATCGTGTCGGCAAATACTCGTGGGTCTTGGGCGTCGTTGGCCTACCAGTTAAATGCGGTACAGTACACGAGACATACACGCGTGCCCACAATTTTCTAACGTGACACACCAAGTGCTACACTTTGTGAATTTACGACCTGTTTTCGCGCTTCCGGAGAAGCCGACGATCTCGAAGCGCTTACGCCAGATCATTTCATCACTGGGGCCCCCCTCAACTCCATCAGCGAGGCCCCTCCTGCAGAGCAGTGCCTTGACCGGATCGCCCATTGGGAGCTCTTGCGCGGTCTTCGAGCTCAATTCTGGACGTGCTGGAGTCAAAAATATCTCAATACCCTCCCACGCGCCTGAAGTAGGCTATGCCTCGGCGGAATTTTGCCCCTGGTGACGTGTTTGCCGTCATCGATCCAACACTTCTTTCCGCCGCTTGCCCCTTGGACGTATTCTCTACGTGCACCCTGGTCCCGATGGACTAGTACGAGCCGCCGTCGTCAAAACTACCACCGGCGAGTATCTCTGGCCAGTCACCAAGCTCGCACTTTTGCCGGTTGTGGCCGCAGATGAGCGGCCCACCCCACCCGTCAACGATGCTCTAGACGACCTGCGTACGGCAGGCGGAGCTGCTATTTCGTTCCAGGAACAAGTCAGGTGGGATGTTGGGTCTCCGGACTATACCTTGCTTGGGCCCGTGCGCTCATTTCGTTCCCCGGCCACACGATCGCCTGGCTCTTTTCTGCAACAGACTCTCGCGAGGAGGAGCACGTGGCGCTCGTCCCAACGAATTCTCGCACTGCTCGTCTGTGGTGTCTGTGCTGGGACGTCGGTTTGTCGGTCGCTTCATCGTTGAGCGATTCCTACCTTTGGCTTTGATTCAACTGGCATGCTGCTGAGATCTTGTCCTGTACATCTAAATAAAGGAGTTAACCAAGTGCCTGCGAATTCATTAACATCGGTCCTTTGAGCCGGATCGCACGGCGTAGCAGTGAGAGGATCGCCCGAGCGCAACATTTATCGTCACCATGTAAGTATAGATGCATTATAAAGCACCTCTCTGCTTCTTCCTCGGAGGCAATACTGCCATCAGGTGTTGCCATCAGTCTGAGCCTTCCGGAGGAAGCTGGTCCGTATCATGTATAGAAAGTCCTCTCAGCGCAGTAGTCGCAGTGGTCGTATGCTCATGTCCTAGATCGGGAACCAGGGAGAGTTTATATCGCCGCGGCCACCACGCAACCGTGCCACATGCCATGCTCGCGTCACAGCACGCTGTAAATATTTGATGTTCCCGCGGCCGCCACGTGCCTGCACAGCATGCTATTCTCGCGTCAGAGTACGCTGTATAGCTTAGGAATTGTCGTGGCTGCCGCGTGCCCACGTCGCATGCTTCTCTGTGTCCGTACGAGCTACGGAGGTTATGGCTGTCACAGCCACTGTACCACACTGCACACAGCCTTTCGGATTGGTACACGCCACCCACGTTGAATGGAATTTTGTATTGAACTCTCTCTCTCTCTCTCTCTCTCTCTCTCTCTCTCTCTCTCTTGTTTGCAGGGAAACCGAACGCTTTGCTGTCCTGCTCGCGACGCAAAGATCATTAGGGAGCGTCATATCCCGGTTCTCACAAGCCACCCTTAACACTCCGGACGAGCAATAGACCCTTGGCCTCGTTGAAGCTCGGCTCGATCTTCTAGATGAGTACTGGCGTGAATTCCAGGCCAACCATATGGCCCTGCTGGAAGCGGCTACAGACGCTACCGCGATTGCCGTGGTTGATGCATATGTCACAGCTGAGACGAACTATATCGCCACACGGTCCCGTATTTATGATCACCGCAGCTGCCTCCAACCGAAGCCGTCCGGAGACAACCCCGCTCCTCCTCTGACTGACCTTATGCAGCGTCGCGGAACAAAGCTGCCGTCCATCTGCATCCCTCAATTCTCCGGCCGACGAGAGGACTGGAAGTCCTTCCGGGACCTGTTCACGACCCTAGTCCATAAAGAGCCACAACTAACCGACGTTAAGCGCCTGTTCTACTGGAAGTTGTTCGTGCAAGGGGATGCCAAGGCCGCTCTCGACACCGTCCAGACCATCAGCACCAACTACGGCACTGCCTAGAGATGCGGTACGAGCACCACCGGCTGCTTGTACATGACCACCTCTTGGCACTGCGCGGCATCAAACTTACGCGAGAAGAGTCTGCCGGAGGTCTACAACGAGTCCAGATCCATCGACCAGATGTGCCTGGGAGGGCGAATTGGAGAGGCTAGAGATGTCTAGCCCGGAGTCAGAGACCAGCGTGGCCACCTTCGCCGTCTTGACAGCGTTCCTTCGACGCGAGTCCCGTGCTCTCCGATCCATCGGAGCGTCCCGTTCAACGTACTCTCCAGTCCATGTACAACGGCAACCTTGCCAGTTGCCCGGAGCTTCCGCACCCTTACAACCCAAGGAAGCTTGATAGCCTGCCCCGTTTGTCACGACGCTCTCTATCTGGGCCACTGCGGCGAATTCCAGAGCTTGAATGCGGCTGCCAAGAAGAACGTCGTATTCCGTGAGAGGCTCTGCTTCAATTGCTTGAAGCACGGGCATCCCGTGAAGGACTGCCCATCCAGATCCGTGTGCCAGCACTGCCGTACCGCCCACCACACCCTACTGTACGACGGACAGAAGTGCCACAGCAAGTGCCAGGACGACCCTACCCCACCGAAGCAGGCCAAGATGAGGACAACGCTCGTCCCTAATCGGGCAGCAGTAACTCTGAGCCCCGGCAATGATTAACCGTACTCCCGACCACGCTGATCCAGCTCCGCAGCGGCCGAGAGCGCACAGTGTTCGTCAGACCGCTCCTTGACCCATGTTCGGAGGTCACCATTGTGTCGGTGCGAATTTCCCGCCGACTAGAGGTGCCAGACGAGGCTTCCGTCGTCAGGCTCCCCGGCCTAGGAGGTTACTGTACTGTCCAGTCAACAGCGAGGGTGCAGCTTAACCTCGCACTATGCTTCAACGCCGCTGAGATCCTCCTGTCAGCCCTGTGTCTGAGACGGCTCAGACTCTACACGCCTGCGACGCCGCCGCGCCGCTGGATCCCTCAGCCCGACAATCTTGGGAAAACGTTGACCTTGCCGATCCTGCCTTCAATCAGCCCGGCGAGATCCTTCTCGCTGCTGATATCTAACCCCGTCTGCTCCAATCCGGGTCCATCCGGGTCCATCAAACATGGTAAGATTCTTGGCCAACATACGGCCGTAGGCTCGATTCTTACTGGCCGGGCGTCTGGACGTCGAATTCCGCTCTTGCCTGCTCAACTCTACGAGACGATGCCACCCCAATCTTGCATCCGGAGCTCGTCTCCTTGCTCCAGCGCTTCTGGGAGCTCGAGGAAGTCCCTCCAGCACGCCGTCAGGCGCTGGCAGACACCGAGTGCGAGCAGACCTCCTTCAGCCACTAGCGCGACAAGGACGGTCGCTACGTTGTGCGGCTTCCCTTAAAGCAAGATGCCCTCCATCTCCTCGGAGATAGTCTACAGAGCGCCCAGACCTCCTTCAGGTCGTTGCAGGTTCGCCTTCGTCGGAACCCAGACATGGCCGCCGAATATTCTCGATTCATGGACGAGTAAGTTGCCCTAGGACACATGAGACCGTTGCCGTCCCACATCTGACGCTACGTGTCAACCTCATCCAATTGGGCTGATGTTGCGTCTCGCGGCACTGACGCCAGCTGACTCCACTCGCAGAGCTCGTGGTCACACGGTCCATCTTGGCTCTTGGAGGGTCCGGAGCTTTGGCCTGTCAAGGAACGGACTACACCGTCATCGACGCCTGTAACCTGCTGCGTGGTCCAGAAGCCCGTGGCCCATCTACTCGATCGCTTCTCCGACCTCGTCACGCTACTCTGGGTCCTCACCCGTCTGCGCCGATGGATGCGTTTCCGTCTCGGGCGGTCACGTCCCTCTTGATCGCCCTCGAGCTGAGTGAGGCCTTTCTCGCCTGTGTACGCTTAAGCCAAGAGCGCTCCTTTGCGAAGGAACTGTTACCTCTTCAGCTCCAGTACCTGCTGCCGAAGAAACATCCTCTCGCGTCTCTCGCCACGTTTATTCACACCGATGGAGTCCTCCGTGCTGGCAAGTGGCTTCAGCACTCTGCGTTGACCTATAATGAGCAGCATCCTCCGATCCTTCACCGTTTCTGTGCCCTGTCTCGACTTATCGTGTCTTGGGCAAACTCTGGAGCACTTCATAGAGGCTTCCGCCTGACCAGCGCTTACGTTGCTCGGCGTACCTAGACCTTCGGGGGTACCCAGCAAATCAAGGACTTTTTGCACCGTTGTCTCCTCAGTGCACGCCTGCAAGCATAGTCAGCGGCACAACAGATAGCCCCGCTTCCACAGTCCAGAGTCACACCTTCCTTGCCTTTGGTCGTGCTGGGGTTGATTATGTATGTATGTATGTATGTATCTTTATTTGAGCCACGGGGCAGAGCGACATCTGGCCATCATCAATACATGAGCAATGTAGTTATACAAGTAACGTTATACAATATATAATACAAAGATGATTAAGTAAAAAAATTATAACATTAAAAATAAAATAAAAAATAAAATAAAATGTAAATATTGAAGCACTTATTTGTGTCAAGTAAAGAATTCAAAATAAAATCAAAATAAAATGAAAAACTTTTAGGCAAAATAGCCTATGTAAATGTGATTAATTGAAAATATCAAAGTGGTGAAAAGTGGCGCTAAATTCCGGCACAGAGATATCGCACTAGGATGCATTTAATGAAGCTGAAAACCTTAATGCCAGCTCTATGTTGTTGTAATTAGTTCCATCAAATAGCATTCCAGGAATTGCAACGACCTTTCAAGTTCCGCACAATCATCCATCTCCGGAGCAACCACTTGCAACGTAGGTTCTCTTCTTGGTTTTTGCTTTTCTTTTGCTGTTTCTCCTGCTGCTATCTATCTTTCCACTCAGAGTTGTCGATATTGCGCAGTCTTTGAAGCGACAGTCTTTGAAGTCTTCGCATAACTGGCAAGTTCTTAATCCGAAAAGCCGGGAGGGAGGGAATACTGTTCAAAAGCTGAGAGGCCCTGATTGCGAATGAGTTGTTATAAAACCGCGTTGGTCCCGGCTTGAAAATTAATGCATTTGGATGGATTCGATTTGAGCTCCTGATTGCAATCTCCGAGGTCAAAGTAAACCTAGCTCTTAGCGAACTTGGGCGACCCGTGGCCAATATGCAAAACGCGAGTGTCCCCAAAAGTAAGTCACAGCGAAGCGCTGGAGTGAGCCAACCAAGAGAAATACAATACGGTGTGACATGCATTTGCGCCGGAATAAAGCCATAGACGAACCCGACGCAAGCATTCAGATCTCGATGAAGCCTTAGCTCCTGGGTCTTATCGATGTCTGAGAAAACCGCACTGCCATAATCAATGTGTGGCAAAATTAAAGACTCTATCAGAGACTTACGAAATCCGAAGGAGAGTGCACGTCTGTTAAATCGCAGTGTGTGGAGCGCTCTGTGCACCCTCTGAATTATGAGAGTGATATGTCGACTCCAATCCAGAGTTGGGATAAGACGCAGGCCAAGGCTCACAATCTCAGTGGAGAATGGCACACCGAGCCCCTCTACACTCAGCTACGCTACAGAGGAACAGTCAAGCGCCCTTATGATTCCCTGATTACCTAGCAGAATCACTCTGGTTTTTGCAGGCTGAATAACGAGTTCATTTTCACTCGTCCAAGCCTCTATGGATCCTATGTCCTCCTGGACCAACCGTAATCGCTGATCAACCTGGTCTGGTAGTGCAGTCAGTCGTATTTGCAGGTCGTCGGCAAAGAGCTCGTGCTTTGTGTGACGCAAAACGGAAGGCAAGTCGTTTATGTACAACAAAAACAGTAGAATACCCAGAACGCTGCCCTGTGGAACACCAGCCGTCATTGCTAGAGGCTTGGAGCAACCACCCACGCCCAGGGGCGGCAAAACCGCTATGGTCGGTGTGGTGCAACCACAGCTGAATTTTGAGTAAGTATGGAATTCCATACCTGAAAATTAGGAGACCACCGT
>JAPYYV010004882.1:0-16070 GCA_030522625.1 Copidosoma aretas
AATAAATTGCCACAATATTCTAATCGGGCAAATTGGTCATCAAATCATGCAGTGAATTTTTCTTTGTCAATATTTCTTACATCTGTTATTTCGTATAAGCAAAGTATTCTTTCATGTAACTATTTGATTACAGTAGAATGCATTAACAGTAATAATCAATTTTATAGCTGTTAATGTTATCCAGTAATTGACGATAAAGATGCTAGATATCTGAAATTAAATTCATTACTTATTGAAAAATACTGCTATCATCAGGAACAGCACCTAGATGCCGCGTTACGACAGAGCTGACACGCTAACTACTGCTATCAAGCTGCTTTCATACCATTTCTGTTATACGAATAATAGAAACCGAAAAACTTTGAAAAACATTAATAATATTGTTGATAAATTGATATCTTAAAGTTACATTTGGAAGACATTTCTCAGATATCATCGAAAAGTTCGATAAATCAATCAGATACATTTCATTGGTACTGATAACTATAAGATATCTTTTGGACTACGCTTACTTTACTGTCAGTTCGTCGAAATCAAGCGTAGAATACCTCTTCGTGTAATCTCTTTGACTCCAACATATTTGATTCGACTAATCGACTCGACTGCTCTCGATTTTGTCGCGTATATGTGAAACACTGTCGACTAGTATCTCGCGTTGTCGGCAAGCTGTAAGGTACTCTCTTATTTTAGTATATATACGCTGGTTACTTGTGTTTCCGAGTATAATGGTGCGTTTCTCTGCTAGACTTGTCGCATATGAGAGACCCTTCATGCATATTAGCCTCTTTTGCAGCTCCTCGTACTTGATTTTTTTTCCGTTATCCGAAACCTCAAGTTATTACTGTGGATGTGTATTAGTATAGCCTTAACGTTCGACATCAAGAGTTCACCAAAAGTACTCGTTTTTTAGTTACCCAAGAGCTGTAAGTGAATACTTTATGCTTCAACATCATTACTATATACTTCAATTATCTTTACAATGTATTTTTATCAAATCTGTAAGACCATTTGTTTCTTTTCCTTGCTCCCTTGATCGATTGCTCATGTGCGTTACCGTTACGTATCAACTTGTAGTATAACGAAAATTGAGTTTTGCATATAAAATGACATCATTGTATTATAGAAACAGTTGTTTGGTTCTCTATTTTTCACTACCTTAACGTATTTGTCGATCAAGTGGAGTAATATATCAGCATAATTATGATATTAGTGTTTATTGTTTTTATTTTGTGAGAGCTGAAAATACATGTTCCATGCCCTAGTCTACTGTTTTATGTTCAAAGATCTCAGCCTTGAGATGCATGATGAGCATTCATTTGATGTAAGCATGATAGTGCCAGACTTCGTCGAGGATTTATCTGCAATATTGTTGTATCATTAGAGTCATGAAATATGACTGGTGTATAATACTGATAGTAAGATTTTTAACTGTCATTTTTTAATTAACATAAAAATTAATCTAAAATCGAATCCTATGAAACAATTGATCCAACAAGCATCTCAATTATTTTGATCGTACACATTCTGTAACAGTAATGATTCATGATTGTGTTATTTTTCGATCAATGCTTATTAATAATAATTATAATAGAAATTCCTGTTCCTGTGGTTTTTATGGAGAAGATTTCACTGTTGGGGTTATAAGGTGATTGTTGTCAAAACTTGCCTCCAGAATGAAAAAGAATTGGGAAGAATCATCTATTCCTGCAATTGAGCAAAGATCAGCTATATGGCAGAGCAACCATCTACATCATAAGAAAAACAAATTTATTGGAGGACTATGCAGAGAGTTGCTCTTAATCTTGATAATAACCGTGAGTAATTTTTTTTAACATCTAATAAGCAAGTAGGCTCATCAACACAAACTATTAATTTTCGATGCTTTTATTTCTCTTTTTTTTGGTAATAAGTTGGGTCATGAACTCTATCACTCAAACCTACAACTACACAGCGATTAAGTAGAGTAAATTATGAATAAATTGTGTAATATTGACATAACGTATATTTATCACAGTTTACCGTAGACTTGTCTTCTATGATGAATCTTTACTGCGATATTTTTAGATAATTTACTTCTCTTTCAGCTGTAATGATTTGTTTTAAACCTACACCAGTTATTGGCATCTGAGGGTTTATAATAATTTATAATATCAAGATTTTCTCTACCAACTATATCCATACACATGTTGTGCCTGATCTAAAACAAAATTGTCTCAATTACGTGGAATGCCCCTACATATGAACTTTCTCGATATTTAATGGTATCCAGCCACTTATACTCATAGCTGCTTCCGATTTGTAATTATATTTATAAACAATTTCAAAGCTTGTGCTAAACAAGTCTCCTATTTTTACATTCTAAAGGTTCGCTGCTCAAACAGTTGCATAAGTTTGAATTATTATTATATATTTACAGAGAATACATTGAAGTATAAATGGAAAACTCTGAAAGATCAATATTTAAAAGAAATCGATTTAGTCAAGGACCAAAATTATTTCATAACTTCATCCTCATGGCCACTATTTGCACTTATGAAGTTTGACGATGCAGAATTACAGTCTCCCTGCCTTTATGGCAACTTTAAATACCTATTAAACAATCAAGATTATTATCAACAAAATAATGCGGTGACCGGAGGTAACGGCGATTATAAAGCTGCCCGAGCTGCATACAGAGATATTACTGAGAGTGACAGCGTAAAAACGTCCATAAAAACCATGAGCAATGGCGAAGATACGAAAAAAAATCCCCAATCAAAGCACAACGAAGATCTGGTTTTTTTCCAAACAATATTACCCGATATGGGATTAGTACATGATTTGAAAAAACTCGATATGCGCATTGACTTGCTAAGACTGATGCAGAGTTCTTCTTTTAACATAGATTATAGGCCTGAAACACCTTTACATAAAACTATACAAACTTCAAAAGACTCAGCTTCAAACGATTTATTGGTAGAAGTAGTTGATGATAAAGTTTTAAAAATTTTCGAGACCGTAATACCGTATGCAGAACGTGTGCGTGGATCGCCAAATATTAAGATTAAATCTGCGATGTCGAATTTGGTTAAAGATTATGCATATCAATGCAAGAATGATCAAGAGGACCCAAATGACGGTATGTCTATCTTCTTTAAGTTTTATACGGCAGTCGTTTTGTAAAAAAAGATAAAAGATAATTTAAAAAACGAAAATACTTGAATTGACAAAAATTTTTATAAGCCGGTGCGACAGTACTTGGTGGTACTTTGCGTAATTTTTTGGTTAGCCTCTATTCAACATTGTTACAGTTAATGCGGTACAAATTATACGAGCTCGTTGCAAAAAGTATTTTCTGCCATTCTCAAAGATTATATTGATTGAAAACTAATTTTTGTCATATTGTGCACTGAATGGCATACATTTTGTTTATAAGTTTACCTAGAATACTTAATGCAGTGGTGAGTTTTTTAATAATCAAAAAAGAACATTTTTTTGAGTAGTTAGTAAAGTTATCATGCTGAAGTGCTGTTCTCCGGCAATTATTGTTACAGCATCCAAGTGGAGAATTTTTTTAATAAGTATTTTTATAAGTTATACCACGAATATTGCTACAACTCCTTAAATAATATGCGCGAAGAGAAGTAGAGAGAACATATGTTGTGGTAATAACCGTCTCTAACTGTCGCGTCGTGGATGGCAGATGCCGAACAGACAGCCGAGCGCAGACTCTGCTAGTCATATAGACGGTATCAATAAATACGTACGTATGTTACAAATTCATCGAAAAGCTCATGATTCACAAGTTCTGACGAAGAAGAACATATACTTTTCCATGCAGTAACCAAAAAATATTACGTTTTATCGCGCACCAATAAAGATAAACACATTTCATTGTGAGTCAGCAATGACCTATCACAAATTGTCAGCAGGTATATACAACAAAAAAAATAGTTAGTTCCATACCTTTAGAAAAGAGTAAACGTGTCTCGTGTCAGCCTCATAGAAATGTATACTTTAAATACGAATAAAAAAAAGGTAATTAAGGTATATGATGGGGAAATATCAAAATTCAATCTACTAATAATAGTCTTTTTTGAAGCTATGAGTGTGGGTACTCTCGTGGTGATAATGTTCATCTATGAGATGGATTCGGTAGGAAGGAAGCAATGTCTTCGCATGTATAATTAGCGCAAGTCGAGATGTAGGGTCACCATTAATGGCACAAACTTTTCTCTGCAAAGTTTGTTTTTTAAATTTAGTATTTAGTAATCTGCACTCTGTGATGTATGTACAGCGTCTATTTTTATGGTTGTTCTATACCATTCTTTATCGATAGCTGCTGCTAAGTTCTTGTAGTCTTCGCTATCTTGCAACGAAATGTTTACTTTTTCATTGAACGGTGAGCTTCTCCGTTGGAACCTTGCCATTGCATCTTTATGCGGTTATTATGTAATATGAGATACTGCATTCTAGAAGATTTTTTTAGCAGGCTTTTTTTAGCAATATTCATAATATTACGATGCAAATCGGATTGATCTACTACATAGTCGTTTACCATACGATACATATTGTTGAACCCAAAAAATTTTACTGGAAACTAATAAAGTATGCAGAAATTTTTTTAGTAAATAATTATGTCTAATTATCAGAATATCAGACGCTATTTCGCTCTTTGCCATAATGTTTTATCTCATATTGACAACGCTTTTCATGCCCAAAGTTCTAAATAAAATTTTTCGTAAATCTCTAGTTATGTTCGATAAAGTCTCTTAGTTTCACTATATTCGCTTTACTGACACCGTCGAAAAAATTCAAAGTCTCTTTTTACAGTCAACCTGAGTCATATAACCTCTTTACTTGGAAATCTTGGATTTCTGTAAAAATATGGTATGTACTTGGCTCTTTTCAAACATAAATAAATAAAAAACATTATATAACTAAGCTTTCATTTATTCAGAAAAAAGAATTTCATGGGTAATGTTGTTGATAAGAGCAGAAAGTGCCAAGGACTTACGCTGTAACAAATACTGTGGTAAAATGTATATCTCCAGCTCAGCGATTTTGCGAGCGTTTCGCAAGCATTTGGTGATTTTCACTATCACACTTTGAAATTTCACTAGAAAATATGAATAATAATGTGCTCTGAAAAGAAAATAAAATCGCTATCTGACAGTACTTTAACTACATCATTTTATACGGTTTACCTATCAAATGATCATTGACGAAATTTGACATAGAAAATCCCTGCTTTCACCTTTCCTAAACAAATTTATTTTTATTTTAACAGGCTCTACATCAGACAAAAAACAACATATTGTACAAAGGAATGTTTTGCAGCCATCAAGTCATCCTTGTAATGATGCAGTCATGAATTCAGCTCATCAAAATGTTGCTCGTAATCAGCCTTTGAAAATAGAATACGCAGAAAAAAAAGTGGAGGACTTCAGCGAGGATAACGAAGTTTGCGTGATTATTGATACATCTGAGGATAAACAAAATTCTCAAGATGCAAAAAAAATTAAAGAAGAGTTAAAATTATTAATATATGCTGCGATAACTTGGACCACTGACAACGATTTTCAATTCTTACGCCTACGACATTTTTTTTCAACAATGTCTTTTTTTCAAGTGTAAACAATAAGTATTAATTGCTCACGATGCAAAAAAAAAAAGTAAATAAATATAAATTATTAATACATGCTACAATAACTGGTACCATTGACAACGATTTTTTCTTCTTACGTATAAGAGATTAATTTTTTCGTCAATTATATTTTAATTTTTTTAATTTTAAACAATAAGTAATCATTAGTGGCTGTATATGCAGTTTTAAAAATTGCTGTCTTTTGTGATGACGTACTGCTGGGATATCAAAACGTTACTTTACTTCTTACGATATACACATAAAGTAAATATTTCCTGTAGACTAATAAAGAGATAAATATAATTTTTAACATATGGGAAAAATGAAGAAAAAAGTGGAAAAACTTATTTTTGAAGTAGAAGAAGTTACATAAAGTTTTCATGTCTCCACAGTATATAGTATTAGTGAAAAAATGTTGTTTTAGTACTTATGGATCATATTACGTAAAAAGTGATTTTCAAGACAAATGCCATGTTTCGTGTAACTTCGCTTATTTGTTTTTCTCTTATTGTTAGTGCACGCATCATTTTTGTGGAATAATTAAAACATTAGCTAGCAAGATATAAACTGTTATTTATTGTGAAGCGGACATTAAATCCGTTTTAGTGGTTAATGAAATTTCAACTAGCGTTAAAAAGAGGAAAAGGTAATGCAAGGTACCGTTACACCATGTTTTGAAAACTTACTTTCGTAGTTGCCCGAATCATACGAAAATGTTCATCATTTCTAAATATTAAATAATGTTACAAACAGCCAATTTCATTGTATTTTCTATTTTTGTGTGAAATTATAAAATTTTTTTCTTAAATATTAGGAATTTGACTTAGAAAAAAATAGATATCATACAAGTTTAAGTATTTTAACATATTCCTAAATATATGTCTTCATCGATAATTTCAGAAACACTAAACGTAAGAGTATTGGACGTCATATCACTTATTACTTATATTGAAATTTTTCCCATATTTATGATGGTAAGATCATGTCCACTTCTTACTATGATTAAGACAGTAACTTGTATCGATCGCCCTACTAAATGGTTTGGAAGTATTTAATGTGCATGCATGGTCGACGTCTTTACTACTAAATAAATTTTTTAGTCTAGTAGTAATTGATTGCCACTTTTTTATTCGTTATTTATTTTTCAAAAATTTATGAGTTGCGTCCTATTTAATAAGGGATTTGGAAAACCAGTTATAAAAGATGCGGGTTAACGTAGACCGATATCTTAAAAACGATTTTTTGCGTTGAAATTTGCAACAAAACAAATTTTCTTGTTTATATTGTAGTGCCGTACATCTGATTCCTTCTAAGGGTACTTAGCACTTGGGAAAGGGAAGGAAAGAGGGATGAAAGGAGGCAGGGGATGACTCAACACTTAAACCTTAATGTACAACCATTCCGCATTCGCCCGAAAAGAAGCCCCGTGGGCCAGGGAAATCCAGAAAAACTACCTTAGGAGAAATTCTGAGAAACCTGGCCTAGTGTATTGCCAAAGTTCTGTTCCCGTGTCTATACGTCTACATTGTCCGCAACGACAGAGATACAGTTGATCGACCCTCGTAAATCAACAGCAACGGCGAAACGGTGAGACTCGAACGGTCACTATCCAAGTACTAGCCGTGTAAATGCTCCTGAACCTCGTTGATCGACGGAACTGCGACTGTCGCACAGCGTCACCATGTCGGTCACCCACAATATACTTAAATTTCACGGTTTCTGAATTAAGATAAGGGCTCTATTCGGAGATACTGTTACAGAACATACTACAGTTTCAGCTAAGTGTATTAGAATTTCACCCAGCTGTAGACCAAAAACCGTATATTTATTTTCTTTACTTCCAGGGTTCTTTAGGTATTGTTCCTCTCTTCAAAAATTGTATAATTACTAAAAAAATTTAAGTAGACTTTTTTCAGGTATTTTTTGGGTTTCAATAGGTATTTTACCACTTTCTGGACGTGGTATCGTTACTAAATGATTAGATTAAACTTTTTTAAAAATACTGCGTGACATACTACAGTTTTAGCTGGGTATATCAAATTTGACCGAGCTATAGCCCCAAAACCGTATAGTTAATTTCTTTACCTCCATGGTTTCATATGTATTCTTCCTCTTTTCGGTCATTGTATAATTACCAATAAATTAAAGTGAATTTTCTCATGCATACTGCACGACATACTGCAGTTTCATCTAGGTATATCAAAATTTCACCGAGCTATGTAGACCGAAAACCGTAAATTCATTTACTTCGCTTCCGTGGTTCTATTGGTATTTTTCCTCCTCTCAAACTCCTAATATTGCCAAAGTAAACAAAACACAACATAAATTACAATTTGTTTTTATATTTAGAAGAAAATAACATACCTTACATTAATCGGAAGAAACAAATGCAGAACAAAATTATTCACATTTTAAAGATTTGCTTCTTATGACACGCCTGGGCGCTAGGGGTCAATGAAGAAAAAGTGTGACACTGGCTGGAATTTAATTGCCGACCTCCTGAAATATTAAGCCCTATTAGTTAGGTTCGGCTTCTATGTGCCTGTGGCTGACGTAAGTCCATGGAATTTTTTGTAATTGATTTTTTTTTATTTGATGCGTTTTGACCTGTACTCGGGAAAAATAGATGATTTTCGTAGTATTTTAGTAAACAAATTTTGATAACAATTTTTAATAACAAAAAGTAATATTGATCACAGTAAAGTCATTTAATTGATCCTATAGAGCACATATTAAATTCATATAGAATTTAAACTCTAAAATGCACTATAATATAACAGTGCCGATCGTAAGCAAGTGTAACGTCAGAGCAAATATCTCGTTCTTTGACGTTTTACCAATTTGCTCTCGCTCTTACCAACTCACAATTTCAGTATTTTCTTTTCTTATATAGCCGACTAATCTGTACAAATACTGCCAGGCTCCGGATTGCACTAAAGACTTCATCTATACACGAAACCCTTATTTTTCTACAACTATGGATATTTTTTTAGCAACAATAACGCTTCCAATAACTGTAACAACGATAAAACCTCAAAGTTACTCGTACGGCATAATAGTTATAATCAGAAATGTTAATTGCAGCATAAGTAAATATGATTAGTGTTAAGTTAAATATAAGTTGGAAAGAATGATGGTACAATCCTAGCATTATTCAACATAGTACTTTTACTCTTACTAACCACAACTCCTTAAACATCATTTAATCAAGCCTTAGTACCACTGCAAGGCATCAACCTTTTATATAACGAAAACGGTAAGTCATGCGTTTTCCTCCATGTAAGTTTTGACAAACTCAATTTAATGAGCAAAAGTAAATATACTGTGCCAGTTCTGGCTCACCCCCCCTCCTCCTAGGGAGGTAGTGGTGGGGGGTGAGCCAGTTCCCCCGAGCCTTACTCTGACGTGGGGCGTGAGCCAGCTCTCCCGTGCTATAGTACGTGCCTTACTCTGACGTCATTACATGGCTTGGGTTTCGAGGTGCCCCCCTAGGGCGGTAGTGGTTGGGGTGAGCCAGTTTCCCCGTGCTATAGTACGTGCTTTACTCTGACGTCACGACTCCGGAGCTGTAGTGCCACCTTCCGGATCCCCTCCCCCCTGATCGAGTGATGGTAAGTTGCTTAGCTACATTATCGGCTGATGGTATCTGCCATTTAAATGCGCTCATGGTCATGTGACGGTCATATGACCACTACAGCTGTGACAACTTTTTTTATGACACGAGTGCATATATAAATATGTATGGGTCATTCTACCATAAATGGTCTATTTCAGAGGCTGAAATGGATAAAGACTCAAAAGGGATTTTTAATTTTTCCGATATTTTTTTTTGTATTGTTTGTGATCAAAGTAAGTTAAAATTTTTTGGGCCCCACTCGATCTACTCTCAAAAAAATTTTACAGCAGAAATACATCGAATTGGCCGCAGTGGGTACCATTACGGGCTCTCAAAAAATGGCCTTAAAATCGAAATTTTAACTTGCGTAATGAAAATATAACTTCGTCTTTACACCTATACGATGTACTTATGATCTACATTTATCAACCTTACTATTTAAGTTCATAATTTAACACACCACGAAGATACAGTACGATTTGTGCCAAAACAGGTGCTTTACGGGCTCGAAAAATTACCTTAACATCATGATTTCAACACTCCGACTGAAAATCCAACTTCGCCCTTGCACCTGTATGATGTATTTATCACCTTCTGTTATATACTATATTATCCGAGTGGATAATCGAACACTCTGCTAAGATACAGGGCTCTTTGTGCGAAAAAAAAATGTTACGGGTTCTTACAAAATCGACATAAAATTAATTTCACGACCTTCTAGATCAAAATTTTACTTCGCCCTTGCACTCACATGAAAACTTTTTATCTTCTATCGTATGATACCTCAGTCGATTTGATCTGATAACCCAACGTGAAGATATAGTGCGTTTTGTTTTGTTACGGTAAGCGTTACGGGCTCTTAGCAAAAAAAGGAGCGTTACGGGCTCTTATAAAATTGTTTTAAAATCGCGATCGCGGCGCTCCAAGCAAGACTTAAGCTTTGTCCTTGAACTTATATGGATAACTTTTCATCTACTATCGTATGCTTTTCGATTTAAGTCGATCCGATAATCCTACGCGGAGATATAACAGATTCGTTAGCGTTACGGGCTCTAAGTTTTTATTTTGGGGAGACTGAATCCACGACTTCGCAAGCCTGTTACACTGGCTAGTCGTAATGGAAAAAATCGAAAAAATTCCTGTAATATCCTTAATCTCCATCGAATAAAAAGCATCTAAATTGAAGGGTCCATGTCCAACGGTATGAACGTGCAAGAGCATTTTCTGCGTCTATGTCAAATTTATATGATTTTGGTCCCGCAACTTTAAAGGCATCCCAGTCTTGGATGCAATCATTTTTGGCTCTGAAAAGTGCATGGAAATGTTTTTTACGTCAATACCTTTTGAATGATATGCCGCCAAAAGAATAAAAAAGCCTTGTGTAGCCTCCGGGCGTCGTCAAATGTGAGAAAACGTGAACAGGACACGAGCCCGTAACGCTCATTTAGCCCCTTTTTTTCGTCTAGAACTGAGGCAGTGCATTTTTAAGATCTGATTTTTGTTGTACGGTCAGCAGACCAACAGTTTCTATTATTTAGAAAAGTTTTCGGAACGATAGCTTCTTTCGTGACGTTGCAATCGACTGGGACATGTAATAAACCATTATTGGTAGAATAACCCATATATACACACGTATTTAACACCAGCTATCTGTGATTTTAACACATGTTGAAAAAAAATTATAACGGTCATAGCTACATCCATATAGACGTATGCTACTTGAATTAAATTATTTCATGACGTCACATGACGGCCACATGGCGGTGATATGTCACGTTATCCCTGACGCGTCATTTTGCATTGTGCCGCATCAAGCGCAACTAATGCTGCTGACATCCAACAAAGTCAAAAAATATGGCAGCAAGGCACTTGGGATAGAGCTTTATCATTAATCGGTGTATTGAGTGATGCGAGCCGCTGACTCGCCCGCTTTCTCGTCCCCCCTCATAAAACATCTTAAGCGGAAATCGCGAGTTGTACACAACACCGCTCACAAGTCAGCCTCGTCAATACGCGTATCGAGTCGCTGCAGGCTTTGGCGACTCGAGTGCTAAGAGACGGTGGCAAAGGTTTCCACGTCATCGCGGAGCATGTTGTCAAGGTGGGCTATTAGAGAGCACTCGAATTTATTTTTAAGCTAGAGATATGATTAGCAGAGCCAAGCGCGTTGTGTACGACGCTCGCACGAGTAACACGACGCCCATACCTCTTCTCTCTTCCGCATTATAATATTCTATCGTAAGGTTTATATTTGCGGATGTGTACGCGCGTGTATCAAGTGATGCGAGTCATTGGCTATACGCGCGCTCGCTTTCTCCCATCACCAAAAATTATAAACTCAATGCGGATTAGGTTCCCATACTATGCCCGGTTGGTCTCTCTTATCAGTAAGGGGGTATCGAATGATGCGGGGCTTTTTCGACTCAAGTGCTGAGAAACGGTGGCAAAGGTTTCCACGTCATCGCGGAGGATGTTGTCGAGGCGGGCAAGAGAGCGAATAAGAGGCAGTAACAAAGGTTTTTATGTCATCGCGGAGGATGTTGTTGCGGCGGGGAAAGAGCGAATAAGAAGCCGTGGCAAAGGTTTTCACAGACAAGTCATCGCAAAGCATGTTGTCGAGGCGGGGGAAAGAGAGAGCGAGTTCTAAAAATAAGTATACATTTTTTAAAAAACTTATTTTATTATTTTATTGCATTATCAGTTTTACATCAAGGTAATTATATTATTTTATCATTGCTGTTCTTTCAATAGCCAATTTTTTAAAGCTGCGGCACTCTTTGCAGCACAATGCGCTGAATCAAATCTATGATTTGTGCATTTAACATCATCTATACTCATTTTTTTTACAGATGGACATTCTTCAATATCACTAATATACCTATATCAAAAGTAATTTTTACACTTGCGCATGCGTAGTGGACTATATTGATTACTTGAGCTATATACCTATCCAATAGCACGGCTTGTAGCCATTTCTTTCTTTCTAGACCTTTCACATAAATGACGTCATCCTCTTTGGTGATAGATCGAAAAGTCGTACATAAGTCCTCGTAGGGCACTTCTCCCGAGCTCCAGCGTAGACCATGATAGTTGCATTCCAACCAACGACTCTTACACTTGTTCTTAGATGAGAGCTGTGCCCAAGAATATGGGGGCTTGAAGAGAAATATTGATGGTGTAGCATTTGCTTGCAGAGGAATGATCACCACCTGTTTGAAAATAAGTTTATTAAGTGTGGTCTTGAAGCCTTAAAAGTCGACCACGTACTTAGTCATCTCAACGCTAGCATGATTATTAGCCAACTCACACCTGCATCGATATGCGACCTCTTTATATTCAACCACTTGTCACTGCTCTTACTGCTTTCCTCGAGACAGAGCAGTATTTAAAAAATTCACAAGCAGTGTACAATTCAGTTGAGTACGTTAACGCCAACCCTTGGCATAATGGAGGTGGAAGCAACCTATCAGAGAATAGTCAATCAGGAAGCTGGAGAGGGGGTTGCCGCAGTGGAGCTGACGAAAGTGGAGGGGCAGCTCAAAGTCAGGGTGTCGCAGCCAGAAGAGCTCATTCTGTTTTCTAGGAGAGGTCCGAATAGGACTGAACTTGACCAACTGATGCCTCTAGGCGAGTCTGTATCACCTACCTTTTCTCCGTATAAACGGTCCAGGTATATACATAAGGTTAGTATTATATTTTGTAACAACGTACACAGAGACAGATCTATGTATATGCTATTCACATGTAAAATTTTGTTAGTTAGAGATGGATCTCGCAGCGCTCAATAAAATCGCCAACAATGGCTTCCTGCCGACATGAAGACTAAACGAGATGGTAGTGGATCACCATTATATAGTGACTAAGCTGAGGAAGGCAAACACTAGGTTTTGACCAAAAGTCATCGCCGAATCAGAGGAATTCCAAATGTTTTTGTCAAACAAGATATCTTCAGCTATCTTAGAAAATGAACAGTTCTTTAATGTATTATTGGAGGCAGTTAATCAGCTCAAATCGTTTGTTGCATATGATGGAAATGATTTAAAATTTTCTTACGCCTAATTTTGAAAATATAAATGAAGAAATGAACAGTAGTTATCTTTATATCTTGAATATTTATTTATTACTCCCTTATCACATCGTATACAATAACAAAAAAATTACATTCAATTTACTTTTACTTATACTTCATTATACATTTTTTTATAATTCATTTTTATTGATCTCACTGTTGTGGGTATTGTCAAAGCCCAACAACTTGACGAAAATTCGATTTGTTCGCCGGCGGAGAATACTCTCAATGAGGTAAGTGTTCGGATACTTGGTTTTCTGTAGTTCCTGCTCATAAAAGCCTCCAGAGATTGGCTGCCCTTTATAATCTTTTAAATGGTAAGTTGGTGGCTTAGTAGACGCTACTCGTGCTATAGTGAAAATTTCGGTCGACCAGTTGGGCGCATATCCTTTTTCAAATACCTGCTTAGCATTGCTCACTCGCACCTTATCGCCCAATTTAAATTTTGTATTTGCTTTTACTGTTGTTGCTGTAGATATAAATTTTTGCAAAATGATGTTTTCATTGGCAGTTGATACATCCTTAGGCTTAATAGCTATTGTTCGATGTTTCCGGTAATTGTAAGCCGTTATTAATTTTGGTAAAATATTGAGCTACTTGTAGTTGCCATAAAGACTGAATTTTTTCCACCTAGCATGCTTCAAAGTTCGAATAAATCTCTCACATATGGACGCCTTGAGATTGCTAAACGTAGAGTACAACTTGATAATATAGATTTGCATAAGACTTTGAAAAATTGTGTTGTAAAACTCTTTGCCTCGATCTGTTTGCAAATTTGTTGGAACTTTCCTTTCTGTTAATATAGACTTCATACCTGCAGCCACATATTGGCCAGTTTGTCTCTTTACGGGCACAGCCCAGGCGAAAACTTGGAAAATATATCTATGACTGTAAGCAGATATCTATAACCCTTATTTTCACGAGCATAAGGTATCATCCCCACTAGATCAGCTTGCCATGTTTCATCCAAGCCTCGAATATCAAACTTTCGACGTTGGTAGTTGCGTCTTGCGGGTTTATGGAGGTCTTCCACTACTCTCTTCATCTTTTCAATTGTCTTCAGGAGTGATGTTAGATATCTGAGCCAAAACCTCCTTAATTGTAGTTATTTCTCGCTGCAAATTTTCTATTGATTCCGAGAAAACATTACTCAAATTGTTGATTAATACACATATCTTATCTTGCTTATCTAATACAAATTTGTTTTCTCCATGCAGAACAGTAAGATTCACAGCATCATTAGGCTGAATGGCTGTTGTAATATTGCACAATCTTTTATCTTGCAAGTCAAATCGACCATCTGTTGTGAGCTTGTATCCGATTCCAGGAGGACCTCGACCACCACCTTCAGACTTAAGACTTAGCTAATGATGCACGTCTGAATACGTCAATGCTCATTTTGATACTAAAGCCAAATTAATTAATCATGCTTAATATATAATATTAGCTTCACGGAGCTCCTCAATAATCGAATGAATTTCATTTATATGACTAAGATTACCGGCTGATGTATCTGCCACTATTAATCGTAGACGATCGACCAGTTTGTTAGGGTCGTCCAACTCTGGCTTCTTTTTATCTACTATTTGTAAGTATGGATTAATTAATAAACTTTTATTTGTATCAAGCTGTACATCATCATCATAATCAATCTACATATATTTTTTCTTCTTAATAGACTTTAAAGGATCTCTAGCTGCAGATTCAAGTCGTTGCTGTACACAATTTTCCTTTTCCGTTTCGTAGATGATCTTGTGGAGTGGATCAGTAATAGGCTTGAAATTTTTACCAATCCGCTTCTTAAAATTCTCTCTTCCTAACTTTATCAATTGGTACTTGCGTCTAACAGCTTTTCTCGCCTTTCCAACCTCTTTAAAAACGCGTTTGTTCTCTCGAATAGTGTCCACGTTGATTGCTTGATGGCTGATATGAGACTAACACATACTCAATGAGTATGAGTGATATTTATAGCAAAAGAGTCGAACCCTTTTCTATATCTACCATTTCTCACATTTCTATCCTTATCTATTACGACAAACTCATGTTTTTCATCTCGCCAACACTTTACACATGATGTTTCGAATTAATTGTCGGTCATATCGGTGTTAACATGATCATTATAGATGTGCTTCAAATTCATATTATCGTGTCGGAATAGTACTAAAAGTATCAAATTATCTCTTACTAAATGCTTGGGAACTTAAGCGTATGATTGGCATAGATATAAACAGTCGACGCTTTTGTGACGTCCCATGCAGAAAACGGCTCTCACATTAATTTGTTTTTCACAGGCAATATCATCGAATATCATTATGTAGTTGGGCAGTGCCTTATCTGAAGATATGACTGATTCATGGACGCTAAATGAAAAATATTTCACACTATCAATAGGCTCCAATAACTGTTTTAAATACTTATACTTTGGCTGATTCAATGACTTGGAGTATAGATGAACATTCTTAAATCTCAATCCGTTGGAATGAGTAATAAGAGCTAGCAAGCTGTTTGTTTTTCCACAGTTTGACGAACCACAAAGGATAGCTCAGGTAACAAATCATCATGGCGTCTTATTTTCTTATCTTGCTCAACAAATTCACCGAAATTCACATCAGGAAGTTTTACGTTCTGTTCCACAAAGCTCATGTTGACTGTATGCTGACACAACTGACACTGAAACCCAGTACTGTAAATAGTATGCCTTTATACTTTCATCAGACTTATTAGTCATCTCATCTTGCTTACCACAGGATGTTTAACAT
>JAPYYV010004883.1:0-16067 GCA_030522625.1 Copidosoma aretas
GCTAAGACGGCAAGACGCCATGTTGACTCAATCACAGCAATGCCTTTGACGACGATAGCAGTGTCTAGATGAAGTTTACATTGCCAGATTTCCAGCGTCCATACGCAGCTTCTAGCATCGCATCCAGTAAAGCAGGAAATTATGTTTTTTGTACAAAGAAAATTATAATTTATCAACAATTTACGATTGTCAAATGTGTTATTCTTAATTTCTTTTTGTTATTTTTGCACAAGTAAGGCAATTTTAGGCTTGTATATATGCGTATTATTTTTTATTAAATTGTTAAACAATTTAAATTTCACGCTATAGTTACGTCATGGATGCTGGAAGCTAGAATCTGCTTTCTGCGTGTGCAGTTCCCCTTCTCTCGCTCTGATTTTCTCATTATTATTCTGATATTATTATTGGGCCGTGAGCCTCGAGATTGTTGTGAAAGAGTCCAAAGGCTTGGGCTCTTAAAGCTCGGTGCTGTATCGAGCTCTATAGAGAATATAATCATATATGAACACAAACCCTTGTGTTCTCTCAGCCCAAATTTCTCTCCGTGTATATGTTGAACGGAGTGCATATTTTTTATCCATGTGGTATCTTTGAATCGTGAAAAAGAGAAATTAACGTTTTTTAATTATTTCCATTCGACTAATAAAAAAACTCAAAATTAATAATATCTAAAGAATATTATTTAAAGAAAATAAAAATTAAACCTTCAGATGCTCGTTTGCGTATAATATAAGAATTACCGTAACGGTACAAATATTAATCAGCCATCAAAGTGACAGCACTACCGTATCGTATTTCATTAGTTTAATAAACGCAATTAGTACTCGTTTTTTAAAAGTTTTTAAAACAATTTTACAAAACCAAAAAAAATGTCCTACACATTTTAACTACAGAAATAAATTACTCTTTTACCTGCAAGCGCACTCTACAACAACTATGATTAAACAAAACCCAGCCTCCCACAGTTTATTACACGCGCGCACATTACCGTAAAAATTCACTTCGCAGAGGACTCTCGCATTACATTACCGCTCTCCGTTTCCTCACCTCTTTTTATTTTTACACTCATTGGATTTAGTTACGCGGCTTCTCCTCATTTCTATTACGTATCATGGTACTGAGAGGGCACGTTCATCCAATGCGTGCAAGATAGAGCAAGCATCCGCGAAAACCGCTCGCACGCGCCCGGACTTTGTTACGCGTATAATAATATGTGGAGCGAGAAACCGCAGAGGCCGATCGATTACCTTCTTCCTGCTTCTGATGTTTGCCTTTTTTCTTCTGTTTGTTTCTGGGTCGTTGTTTCCGAACTGGCGACTATTACGCGGGGGTGTAACTTTTATTTTTCAACGTGAGCTATAGATACTATTATCAGTAGATTCCAAAAGTATTTTCCTGAAAAAATGTAAATCTGTAAATTTTTCGGTTGGACGAAATTGATATAAAATTTTCATTTTTTTAGCTTAGCATTTTAGCTCCAGTCCTGATGAAATTATATACATGTATACGAGTTTTGCTGTTAAAGTCTGCTCGCACAACTAATCCTATCACACATACGATATTGTCAGGAGTAACTCAAAAACCCTATTTTTTATTTAGTGCTCAAATTTATTTTACACGCAAAGCGAGTATTAGTATTGACTTTTTCAATTTTTCAAAGTTCAAGCAGTCAAAGCGACTTGCTGATCTAATTAATACAAGCCTCTGGTTGAACATTAAAAATAAAAAATAAAAAATGCACGTAACACCGACAACCGGCTGCATCAGCCGTCGTCGTCGTCGAAGATACTCGGAAACTTTATCGACGTCGATGATTGCGCTCTGTTGAAGAAAACGAGAAATAAAGAAATACCGGATATAAAAAACAAATAATCAGAAGAGCATCAGGAGAGATGCCGCAGTACGACGAGTCGCTCCTCTACTCGCCGCTCTTTTGGCGACGGGCGCGCAGCTACTGTCTGCAGAAGCGCTCGATGCGCAAGTCCAGGTCGTCCTTTCAACTGACAGCCTCGCCGATCCTTCTGTCCGTCAACAGTCCGACCTGCCGGCTCAAGGCATCCGCGTCGATTTGTAACCTGCAAGGTATGCTCGAGCTTTTGCCGACGCTAAAGGATCGTCGTACCTATTCCTTACTCTTTGAGATTTATCGCGCATGATTGAAAAGTTGACGCGATGTATATACGTATATAAGGATGAAAATAATTCAATATTCAATGCCTATCGTATTTTTAACAAACGTATATGTGCATGCTTTTTTGTTGCAGGTAAGTTTACGGTCGACATCGTTTGGGTGATGGGAGGCGATACTAAAAATAGTAGGTCATCGGATCTGCATTTACTCGGAATGGAAATGTTTTACCGTTAAATAACCACATCAGCGTGCGTAAGATGATTTTTTTCCGCTGTACATTTATATTCCTTGGATATCTCATAACATTTAATATACATGGAATAAAAACCTTTGACGTACAATAAGTGCAGAAAAGGACAGGACCTTCATTTGCGCTCTCTTCATCATACTCTCATAGTCTTATTATCTTGAGCTGAGACAAACAAACTATGTATGTGCACCAACATCGGTGCCATTGATACTTTTCTCACGTCCTGCATCATGATGAGTTACTTTGCAAGCTCTCCACACTCGCTCGTATATATATACACACGCGTACACACGCGAGTCAAACGACGGAGATGGTCTATGCAAAAAAACAAGGGAAGACGTGACTGTGTTTCAAATTTGGCGCTTGCGCGTACGACTACGCGGATTTTTGCTCGCGTCTACTTTTTTTCATTGAAAAACATATAGAGCGGAATACAATCAAGTCCCTTTTCTTGCCTGTGTCAAATTTTTCTTTTTCTTTAATACATCAAGTAAAATTTAATATCAATTTAATATAATGGTAAATGAGGTTCACTTTGTCCATCTCTCTTATACATACGAAGGACCATTTTTGTCAATATTTCTGCATACTCGCTTTCTTGCTTTTTAAATTACCAAAATTACTTCCTGAGTGAAACTGCGCCTTATCAAAAAGTTTTACCGCAGAAGAATCTACAATATTTATTTACCAATTGAAGATGCAAAATTTAAAGTTCCAATGCAATGACTGAATTATTATTGCTATTTAATTATTTTTTTTAAACTTTGAATACAAATTAATTATTTTTATTTATATGAACCAAGGCGGTGAGAAATACTATTCTTTTGAAGAACTGTCTATTTCATTATATTCTTGGGTGAGAAGCAAACATTTGTATTTACACAGAATTTTTATATACATGTAAAGAGTATTTTTGGAATGCACAGCTTTTTATAAATACATATTAACTTTGAACTTAAACTTTTAACGTTTCGAATTAAATAGTTGTTTCAAGTTGTCAATGTAATCTCAATACAATAAAACTACAAACAAATCTATTAACAGCATATCTCTGTAATAAACAGTCGTTGAGGAACTGAAAAGAGTACTTATGACGTGATAAGATTAACGTTTTTTTACTTATGTAACCCTTATCAGAAACTAAACGTAGACATATACACGAAAACAGCTTTTATAGCGTAATAGGCAGACAGTTGGAAATCCCCGACAGCTGTCTTGTGGCATATCTACTTCGCAGTTCAAAGCCACTACATTTTCAAAATACTACATCAATTGCAAACGTTACGCAAATTAAAAGACAAACTCTACGTTACTACGTCAGTAGTTGATTTACTATATACAAAACATAGTATTTTATTAAATAGTATTTTTTCTATAACGCAATAGTAATTATAATTTATTATCATACATCATATAGTAAACAAGGTAATTATTGGTATTATTATCTTACTATAATTACCGCAATTTTACAATCCCATCGACGCTTTTGTTACTTCTAACACGTGAGTTAACGAAAAGCTGGGAACTACACCGAAAGGAAATTAATTTGCCCAGTAACAGCTAACTTTGTCCAGCCTACTTAATACTATCATTGTAAACATCTCCGAAAAATATCGGAATGTTTTCATCGGAAATCGAATTCTCGACCGTTCTCGACCCCTAAAAGAATAGAGTTCTTTCCATGTCTTGGCATGATGTTGAGTTCTGATATAATGTGAGCCAACAACGCTAATTACTCTGAGTAACTTATTTTACGTGTGCACAAAATCTGCAAATACTCTTTTTTACATATTAACTGATGGCCACTCTGCTGAAGTGCATCAACGTTTAATCCAAGACATAATCCGTATACAGCCATCTGGATACCGGTTCGGGTTCGGTATACCCCTGTTGCTCCAGTGCCAGCGATATGAGCCATTCCGAATTATAATCTGTGTCGTTTAAAATCTTGTGACAGGATGTAGAATGATTTCATTTATTTATTCCAATTATAAATGTCCAACACAATTTAAACATGCCGTATTCGACTCTTAAAACAATAACATATTATGCGTCCGCTTTAAAACAGATAACCTTTTTGCATTTTCTCTGTTGGCCTTACTCGTAATACAGTGGACTTTATCGTGATGGATCAACAATGATGTTAGGATATTTAAACATACTATGACTCATTAAAATTAAGTAAACGTATAAAATATTGTATTTCAAGCAAAAAAGTTCCATTGGAATACAACATGCGTAGATTGTAGTCTAAAGTAATAGTATTTTACTGGAAGAACATACAACACCGACTGACGTCATATCACCAAATTAGAATGACGAATTTAATCTTCAAACTTTCCTAATTCATCATCAATTCTTCGCAAAGTAAACAAATTTCAAAGTCACCGATAAAATGTCAAATTTTTAAACAGTCGCCAGTATTATTGTAATGATAGGTTTTTCCAAAAACAACGGGTGTCATCTTAGAACCTGAGGGTATAAATGTACCAAATATTTTTTTTTTTTTTTAGTTGCTTTAAACCTTTACTGCGACAAGTTTCAACAGCATTTTCACTACTCTGTCAGACTGATTGTTGATAAAGATGAAATTCATAGTTGTTCAAATTTTCTTCATGTTAGTGTTAATAGTTTTTGTGCAAGGAAAATCATTGTCAATAGATGAAATACCTCAAGACGTATGTACCTACTGTATACAAAAAAAATTATTTCTCGAGTAATTAATTACTGGATATAATTAACAAAAATTCTAGAACTATTCTATTTCAATCGGCTAAGGTGCACGCCTCAGGTAGACTATGCGATACTATCGGCCTTGTACGCAACTTTGAAATAAGTAGTGCATCTAAAAGAGAAACGTGAGGATGTTTGGTCTTAAACAACAGAAGACTCTATACTATTTTAGTATCCCACATGAATTGGTCTATTCTACATATATGAGTATGCATATTACATGTATACATGGTAAATAATCTAGCGTCCAAGATCAAACATTCTCGCGCGTTCATCTTTTGGGCCAGCTATTTCAAGCTATTTTAACGTTGTGCAATACATTTATCAAACGATATCAATCAATAATTTGAAAAATCATCTAGCCTTTACTGCATATGACCTCATCATAGATATTTTTTAACGAAATAATTATCCTTTTAGTCACAAGATCAAGCGCAAAGAGTTCGTGTCTCCTTGGATCTACTAGGAGCACGTTGTCCACCATGTCGCAAGCGAGACCACCAGGGAAAATGCAAACTGATTGATGGTTGTCACGTGCAATAACCTTATAAGAGATTTAGGTTCAGTGTGAATACGTTTTTAGGCACGACTGCTTCACAGAAGTACCTTATATTTTCACTAGAGCAAAAAGTGTAACCATCTATAAAATGACTATTTGGTACATAAAATAAATTTTGATCCTAATACAAGTGTGATCTGAAGTGGTCCTATGGTGTATGTAATCAACCCTGTGTGTACGTAATCAAGTTTCCAGACAAACTCAAGTAATTTTCAACTGATTGACCTCCAATTCGGTAGATATCTTCGTCTTCACCATAGAACGTGGTGGTTTAAAATCGGAGAAGTTTCGTATGAGGGAAAACAATTCCCAGCACTTTTACTATAGAGCTTCGAGGGGAAAAAATCACTTTTTTCGTTGTAACTTTGAAAATTAACATTTTAAGCTAGGGTGTTCTGAGAAAAAGTTGTAGACCTCAATGAAATACAACTTTTGTCTGCATTACTCTTTCTCTAGGAAGTGAATCAAATTCCCTAGGTCGCAAAAATAACTGGAAATAACTTCAAAATCCGTTTTTAACCCATAACAAGAAGAAATTGACATTTTACAACGAAGTGTTAAATACAAAAGTTGTAGATCGTAAAAAAATACAACTTTTTTTGTATCATACGTTTTACTCTATAATCTCATCATGACGATTTAAACAACGAAATCGTTTTAAATTGCCCAAAAAATCGTTTTGTGATGGCTAATTTTTTTGCTTGACAGTTGAGATCAAAATGTTAAATACAAAAATTGTAAAACTAAAAAAAATACACTCTTTTTCACTGAAAGTTTTTCTGTAAAGTATTGTTATAATGCTTTAAATTACTAAAATTGATTTAAACTGGCTAAAAAATCGTTAGCAGTTGTGCCTTACATGCAAAAGCTTAGCTTTTTGCATAAATTTATTGCTTGTTTACTTTAAGATCGGGTAAAATGTTAATGAATTAACAAAGCAATGTCAATGAAAATATGTAGAAGGTAATACAAATGACGATTTATGTAGCTGAAAGAAATACATTCTTTATATTTTGTCACTAAAAATTAACGATATCTTTCGTATGAGGGTTTTTAAAGTAGACCTATTAATACTTTCTCTTGTATTGACGACAAAAATGTTTAAGATACATTATTTAAAATCGCACAAATACATTTAATAATAGTTTTAATAAATGATAAATACCATGCCTGTGAAAAATTAATAAACTGTAACCAATTATAATAAAAGAGTTTACTAGAAGTGATTTTGTGCATTTCAAAGTTTAATATAGCGAAAATTTTGTATTTCTTGATATCATTCAAAAAGCTTGGATAATAATCCATCACAGGTTTGTTTTTATGATCAATAATTATTTTTTTTACTTGAGATAAATTATAAACATTTCTGAATAATTTAATTTGGACAATTATTCATTTTTTTCTTGTAGTAATGAATAATTTGTATGTACTCATTATCGTTAAGAATGACAATCAGTGAGAAAAAAAATTTAAATAAATTATAAATTATAAGACATTTTTATATTTTATGTATAAAAAATTTTATTGTTAAATATACATGTATTTTGTCTACTAAAATGGTATTATTTTGGTGATGATACATATAAAATTAGTTTACGACATATTATTAACTTACAACGATAAATTTAAACATCAAACTTGCCAACTAATTATTATTTCAATGTATTAAAAAAAAACGTCTTAAGAATTTTTCAATCGATTGTGTATCCATACATATCAAACGATAATCACGACAGTTTTTTCCAAAAATAACTCACGTTATCTTAGCACTTACGGGTATAAATGTACCAAAAATGATTTAATCTTTTAGTTCCCTTAAATCTTTCCTCCGACCAGTTACAACAGCATTTTCATCGTTTTGTCAGACAAATATAGTTTGATTAAAATGAAATTAATAGTAGTTCAGATTTGCTTAACATTAGCGGTAGTTTTTGCGCATGAAAATTCATTGCCAACGGATGCAAATCTTGAAGACGTATGTATTGTATACAACAAATTATCTTAAGTAATTTAATTACTTTATATAATTAGGTCTTATCCACAATAATTGGAAAATTTGTCTGAAATGAGCGAAATCTGCATGTGAATGAAATTATTTATGAGTTATCAAAAAAACAATATTTTTAGTCTCAAGATTTTGAAGTAAATAAGCGTTCTTTCACCATCGTCGATGATCTAGAATCCTGTCCACCGTGTTACAAAAGAGATCGGAGGGGAAAGTGCAAACTGTTAGTTGGTTGTTACGTGGGACAGCATGTAAGAGATTCCTTTAAGGTGTGAATGCGTCTTTTATCATAAATTATTCCTATACTTTTACAATCGAAAAATTACAAATGAGAACATTCTATTCTCAGTTACAAGATCCCACGGAAGATGAACGTCCTAACATCTTTATGGATCCACCAGAAAGACGTTGTCTACCGTGTCACAAGCGAGATCACGAGGGAAAATGCAGACAGATTGTTGGTTGTTACGTGCAACAGCATTAAGAGATTCATCGCAATTATGAATAAGTCTATAATTTTATTGACACAAAATTATGTCTAAAAAATATATAGAGAAAATAACTTTAAAAACTATTTGTATCGTAAAAAGAAGAAATACTTAACATACTGTGATTGCACCGACAACGTATTTTGGATCAAAGGTAGTTTTCAAGTTTGATCAATCGATACTTTCTATTTTATTGACGAAAAAAGAATGATCAATGTGATTAAAAATCATAAATTAACAAAATCTAGTTTCATTAAGTACCGTAAAAGTATTATCAACAAAAGTTAGTGGACGTATGTCATTCGTTTCATCTACACTCGTGTGTGGAACTTTTATAAAAAAGCGATTTGGTGTACTTGAAGTAAAAATATTGATAAATTTTCGTGATAAATATTTTTCTAGCACTTCTCGGAAAGCTCAGATATCAATTTATCATAGGACTGTTTTTTTTTTTTTCATATCCTTGTAGGATTTTTATTTTTAGATTTTAACTTCTGGTTCGAGACAATACTCATGCCATAATAGCTAATGTCAACAGCCTCAACTGTAAAATTAATCAAAGCCGAAAAATTACCCTAACCATACTGTTTACATGTGTGTGGTTCAGGGAAATGTCAATAAGTATTACGTTTACGATTTTTTATAACGTTCGATAATCTCCCAAGCGAAGAAAGTGATTGATTACACAGTTACGTAATAAAACCAACAGGTGCTAAAAAAGGTAATAAATAAGATTGCCACAGTTTTGAGGAAATAAATACAGTAGTTCACAAAGAAAGTTGTAAAGTTCGAGGTCAAAAAATAGGCATCTTGTAAAATTTTTCAGCAAATTACTATTTAACGCCAACTCAAAATATTTTCATTTTGCAGTAGCCATAGACACAAGTTCCAAAATTTCCAAAATTACGTGATCGCATGAATAAAATTTTCACGTCCCCCTCCCAATGTTAACCGACCGACCCGTGCCAACGACGACGCAAAAGCCAATCGAGCAGAGCACGCGAGCAGAAATGTATCCCAAGGAACCGCGGCCCGATTCACGCGTGCAGGTTTACGCGCAAGAGCAGCTAGAAGGGAAAACTCATCAAGCGGAGGAGCAGGCGCTCGATCAAGGGGCTCCTCCGGCTTTCGAGGGTCCTCCGTGAATACTCACCCCGTTAACCTGCTCCTAATACCTGTATTACGTAGCACAAAGTGGAAGGGCCGAGGATATTTATCGCAGGGCCAGTTGATGCCGCGTGAGGGAGCACAACGACAGTGTCGCTGAAGGAAAATCTTTTTTTTTTTTTTTTTTTTGCACACTGTCCGCACGCGCCTTTTCTGTTTCCTTGTTTTTCGTTCGAAAAGCTGTGAAATGTCATTACGTATTATGTGGAATATATATACTCAATTTTTATCTTTTGGTAGGATGCATCAAAGTACTCATTGTCGGCGATGCGTTAACGCTGAAAGACAAGCTAAAATCGACGATTTCTCAATGTTATTTTCGAAATCTCGAAAATATTCATGTCCCCAAGAACGAAAAACACGGCGATCAAACGATACGTCCCGTATGAACACCCACGCATGAAAAAAGCCGGACAAAAATGAGAAGGAACAGAGTGAGTGTACGTATACACGTGCGATACAACGGAGACACGCATCTAGATGTCCGGCCGGCGTCTCTGTCCCGGGCTTGAATCCGCCAAGCGCATTATTCGCGGAGAACGTGGAGGCAGGCGGAGTCCCGCTCGTCGTCTCGAATTTCCATAACCCGCGCGCCCAGAGACATTTCGGAATGCCCGACGTTCTGTTCCAAATGCACGGAACAACTGTACTTGTACATATGCTCGTATACGTGTACGGATAACGAGTAGCGTCTACGTACATTAGTGCACGTAGGCACGGGCATCGCGTGCCTTCTGCTGTTTATGCGCCGACTCCGCGCGCATGAATATTCAAGCGGGGCAAAAGGGCTTCGTTATTTCGTGGAAAATTCGAAAAGCTCCTTCTCGCTGTTTTCGGCGAATCGTTCGCAATCCCGATGATGGTGCGGTACCGGGAAACAAGCGTTCTTCTTTCGCAGAATGCATTTATTCACGAACGAACCAAACGGGGCGCTCGCACTCTCGCGATAAAAGATAAAACGACCGGCGAAGCGGCTTTGTTCTCCATCGGACCGCGCGCACTGTCTCCCCGACCCTCGGCGCGCGTCTTTCCGCGACGCTCGAAAGACCGTGGCTCCCGCGTCGTCGCTACCTCGCGCTCGATTGACGGTAAACAAAAAAAAAGAGAGAAAAAAAAAAAAGAAAGAAGCCGATGCTTTCGGAGAGGGAGGCGCGAGGTACGAGAAGAAGAAGAAAGATCGGAGCGAACGGAGGAGGGCGAGCAAGTCGAGCGCGAAGAGCCGGCCGAAACTGCCAAAAAGCTGCGGCAGAGGCAATCCCGCGGGCGCTCGTCAAACATCCTCCTCCGCCCGGCTCTTTATTGGATTCCGCCGCGGAGGGACGGGAGCATTATGCAAATATTGAATATGCTCGAATGGCCTTTTGAGACGGCGGGGGGAGACGCGAGGAAGTTGGAGACGGCTGCAGGACGACGATGATAAGTATACCGTATACGACGATGCGGGCGAGGCGGTTTTTTGGATCGAGGCGGAGGGGCCATGTCTACCTGCGTGCGTAGTTGATGGGTGCAGTCGGGCGTGGAATTTGGGCACTGGTGTGATGGGTCGCTACTTGCATGTTTCTCCATGCTAGATCCCAAGGATGTGAACGTGGAAGTGGCTTTGGGATCGCGAGTCGTGTATAATAGGTTGGGGTTCTCTCAAAATTCCTATGAGTGACTTTTCATTCGTGACGATTGCCCGTCCGGTCACTCGCGAACGCGTAAAAAGTCATTCCTTACAATAACGAGTGATATAGATTAACTTGCTACAACGCGAAGGAAAGACAATCTGAAAACGATTCGTGCATCCTACTTACTCAATATCATGTTTCTTAAATTGTTTCTTTCCGTCCAGGCCGGTTTTTCGCATATTGAATGCATCGACAAAAGTTATACACATTAGCTGATGTTTTCTGCAAGATGTACAGAAAAAAGAAAAAATTAACAACAGTAATAATAATTTTAAGATTCTAATTTTATAGTATCATTCATTCAACGAAAAACTTCTTTCGGTGCACTCACTCGTTGTGAGTGCAAAGTCACTCGTATATATTATATATAGAAAAATTATACGTTTTTAATACTTGGATAGTTTCAAAGAGGTAATACTTTACTGTCAACTAAAGATGATCGAGAGGAAAAACTTTGCATATAAAACTTTGAAGATGCTTTCTTGTACCCCAGGATAAATATATTCATGACAATACACGTATATGTACCGGAAAGAAGTTTTCGAAATTTTTCTCGCATCCGCATTTCCATCACAATATCGCTTTGTCATTTCATACACATCGTGCTCTAGCAACAGATCTTAGATGGAGCCCCGATATTTTATTCACGCTGGTGCAACGAGACCCGCATGTATACGATAAATCGCCAAGTTTACCCTGAGCTGTACAACCACTTATCGACAAGATCCATCAGAGCCCCCAACCTCCCAACCTCCTCTGCCCCGTTGTACCCTTAACCATCAACATCGATTTCCCATCTCCCGCAGTTCGGAACTCCATAAGCTCTCCTCAGCCAAGTCCAAGCTCCTTCGAACGGCTTTCCCATTCATCCAACTTCCAAAACCTCTTTCCCGACGCAGATTCGATTTTCCCGGTGGAAAGGGAGAAAGAGAGAGAGAGAGAGAGAGAAAAAAAAACACCGGCGGGGCATTTTCCGCGGTTCCGATCGACTTCTGAAGGGGGGGACCGGACGCCAACTTTCGAGAGGCTTTTCACCCTTTTTCGTCTCGCGCTTGACGCTGAGCACTTCGTTTTACCGGACTGGAGGACGATTTATCGATCGGTTTTGGGGTTTCGGCGAGGAGAAGTTTTTTTTCTTTCCCGACGTTACGTCGTTAGCGGCGACTGCAGGACCGTCCGATCGGCTCGTTAATACAACCTTCCCTGTCGATTATTGTATTTTCATCGCTAACGAGAATACGCGACGGCTGCCGTGTGCTCCGTCGCGTTTCGTGAAAAACATCGTTGACGAATAATTGACTGGTGAAAACTTGTTTTTCCCCCTCCCTGTGCTTTTGACTTACTTTCTAGAGAGTTTGTCGATGCGTATTTTAACAAGACGTCCAATTAATCCGCGCGGCGCTTACAGTGAAAATGAACTCTACGCTCGATCGAAGGAATATTTTAATTAAGCTCTCTCGTACAGTCTAGTTCAGCGAAGCCGGTGGATCCGTTTCAATTAGTCCCGGAGTTTTCATCGCGTTATTTATTACTTGCGTGCTATTCGATATTATTTATCTTTTTTTTTTTTCTTTATTGAATAAATAGAGCAAAATGTCAATATTTTCACTTTCACAAGATACGTATGAAATATTGCACGCGAACCAAGCCATTCGCCGAACAAGCTCGAAGCTCGTGACCCACAGAATCCGCGACACCACTTTTATCACCTTACCTCACCCAGACGGTTGTCATCGAGCCAAACCCGCTCACGGAACATTTGTATTCTCCACGCATTATTTCTCGCTATAGTACACGACATGGGTATAAATATGTCAAAATAGACACGAGACAGAGAAAAATGTCTCAATCGAGCTTGAACTTCGACTTTGGTGGATTAAAAATGGCCGAGCAAAATTTCCAAGCGATTTTCACAAGGATCAAAAGCTTGATGATCTCATCGATGGTCGAACGAATCTCAAGATTTTTTACCATCAACTCACAGCGCAGGATTCCGTAACTTTCGAACTAACCAACATTTTCAACCGTACCGGACCTTCTATCGGAGCGAATAACTCGTTCCGAGCCAATAAGCTGCAGCGATTACACCATACAGCAGGACGATTTAACGTTATCTAGACAAGGGTGAACTTGGTTATTTTACGTAAGGCCAACACCGTTTCCATCGAGGGAAAAATAAAGTACGCGATGCCGCGCGAACCGCTGGACAATAACTGTATCCCACGAGAACTAGTAAAAATCTTCGCCTCCCATTTTCTCCGTACCTCACGATAGGACCCCAACCTGCACGAAAGCCGCGCAGACTCCGATAGGTGCATGCACACACGCGGACGCGGAAGTGCGCCTTCTCGTTTTTTCGCGTACACTGCGCGTGCATATAATATACGTTCAACGTCGTGCAGCGCAGTTTGTTCCGAGAGAAGGAGGAGGAGGCAGGCACCCAAAGGGACGGAAGACGCGAAACCCGCGACGGCGAGTGTTGCGGGACGCCTTTGCGGGACGCGGCGCTCGATAGCCTCGGCCGGTTTGGTCACGAGCGAAGCGTCGGGGCTATTCTCGTGGTCCTCCTCCTCCTCCCCTGCTCTCTCGCCTCGCTCTCTTTCCCTCTCCCCCCCGGCCCGCGCGTATCGTGGATTTATGGTTTTGCGCTCGGCGTGTAATGTGTGCGTTGTCTCGAGGGCACCTGACAATAATAATAGTACCCCAACGTGGAGGGGATATAAGTTGTGTCACGTTAGGTGCATATAGTTTAGTTTTTTACTCGAAAAATTTAGAAGCAGCCCTCTTTTTTGTGACGCGTTCCTATGCGAATGTTTTTCTTTTTTCCGATCGAATCTTATTCCGCAATTGATTTTTCAAGACAAATACTTTGTTATGTATAATGCATCGATAGTACTTTCAGCGAAGTAATTAATTTTTGAAACCGCGGATGTAAAAGTGATTACATTAAAAAAAATACATCACAACCCATCGTTTTACAGTAGTCTTTGAATAGTAGCGGACGAAACAAATAAACGTTCAATTACCGTTGACGATTTATTTTCGATCTCTTTCGGCAATTATTTATTAATCATTTTGATACGCCTGGATTCTTCAATTTGTTTCAATCGCTGCTGTGCTCCTTCGAGCTATATTTTTGCTCTTTATTTCTTTTTCAATACGTGTAAAAAAAGGGAAAATCATAAAAATGCACGTTGAAAAGTATAACTCGAAAAAAAAAATCCTGCAAAATATTTTACTGGGCACGAATAATTTCAAATGACTTTCCCAGGCCTTTTAAATTTCCACGCGGCTTACAATTTGACTCGGCACATAGTCTTCGAAGAAAAAAAATTACACTCCACGCCGTAGATTCCACCGTCACGGAAAGCGATTCATCTTTTTCCTTTCAAATTTCCGCCCGACCGAATAACGCACCTATATGTATACCCACATGTACTTTTACGTGCGAGTTAGTCGTCGGCGACGACGCGTTCACAGAAGGCCCACGGGCTCGCGATCGTTCATTCTTCCCTCGCAACATTACGATGCGCCTGCACGAGCGGGCACGTGAATTATCGACGAGAGGGAGAGCGGAGCTTCTCGAGCCCCCGGATTTTCTGCTACATAAACTTTGCCGAAACGCGGGATACACGTCTCGAAGATACATTTTTCATCCCTGCGCAGGTACAACCTTTGGGGAGCGAAAAATTATCCCTTTCGCCTTGCGGAATACGCTGCTCTCGCGAACCCACATTTTTCGCGTCCGAAAATACTTTGTCCGCGTAAGTTGCGAAGATATCGTATACGTTTTATCTTCCGAAAAACCGCACACATCGGCTTTATTAGCGGTACAGCATCGTTACAAAAGTAAGCAAAATTACAATTAAAAATAATAATGATAATAAAAATAATTAAAAATCTCGTCTGCCCGCGGCGCAAAAACCCGCGGGAGCCGATCGAGTTCCTCGAAAGGGCGCGCGCGGCGCTCTTACCCCGAACCAATCAAGCGCACCTCGGTCAGCTTTTTTCCGCCAAAGCGCTCCGGAGGTCCGCCAGGCAACATTCGCGTGTACAGGCAGGTTTCGGAGGACGGGTTGTTTTTCGTCCGTCGCGGGCCCGCGTGCCTCGGCCGGACGACAGAATGTCGACGGTGTATATGTATATAATGCGCGTGCACCGCGGCGGTGGCAGAAAAACCGGGATCTTAGTCCGCGTTCGCCGAAGCTTCGATGCAGCGCTGGTCGCGGCTGCTGTCGCCATTGTCGCTGATATTATTATTCTGCGGGCCGGATTCTTCGGGGGACCGATGGCTCGATTGGCTCGTGCTCTTCCTCGCCTCTTCGCCCAGCTTCAGTATCATGCTCCTTTGGAATACCAATTGTATATTGTGTAAAAATTTGTTTTCAGACGGTATACGAGTTGGGGGGGAAACAAAAAAATGAAAAAAGTGTTCGCGACGAGACGGAGCGAAAAGTTTGATGCTGAAATTCTTTTCTCCGCTGCAGCACAGGCTCTGCACGGAGATGTTGCGTGAAAGTCAGAGCTTCGGTTGGTACGTCTTGGCGCACTTTTGCAATTTTTTCCCCTTTCAGCTATTTCATCTCAGCCCCCGCGCTCCCTCTGAAAATGTCTATGGGTGAGTTTTTAATCGTAACGAGTGAATATTCGGCCTCTCCCAGTAATTGAAAAATTTTTTAAAGTTAGAAACAAATCTCCCATTACAACGCGTGAAAATTCATATTAATTTTGCAGAAAGCAGCCAAATGGACGAAGAAGAACAAAGCAATGCGATAAAAATAATGCACTCTACTCGCTCAGAAAAGTATAGTAGCTTCGTGTCCAGGTTGCTTTTTGAAAAATGACGATACCCATTATTCCATGACCGCGGCAAGTTAATTTCCCTCCGTACAACGTACTTCGTCTCACAGAAATCAAGACGCGAAATCTACCAACTCGACCTCCCCCCCCCTTTTTTTCCCGCAAAAATGTTCACGCCTCCCGTGAAAAAACCACGACGACATCTCTCCGACCCTCGAGAACGCGGGCCCGCAAAAAATTAATCGCGAAATCGAATCCCCCCCC